>JAECUM010039860.1:0-21025 GCA_016617855.1 Megalonaias nervosa | reverse complement strand
TCATTAATAATGGACATTTATCCCCATTTTTTTAATTTGGAGAGAGCCTTTAGCGATCTACTTATTTATAATAGAAATTCTTACAATAAAAAGGTCACAGATATTAGAAGCATTGTATATGATGAAATTAGTTAGAATTAGAACTATGCTGATGAAGCTTTTTATTATTAGACGTTCTCCTTTGTCTTTCAAGATACCATGCAGACTTTAAACGACATGACATCGGTATATGGTCTGCACCGCAATGTATTTTAAAGAAAAAAAAAACTATTTGAATTGGAAATAAAACCTTTCTAATGAACAAATATGTTTTAATATTGATACAAAATTCTCAATGTCCAATATTAGTTTACTGGGAGTAGTGTTTGCTTTCAATTTGGAGGATACCATTGAACTTAACTTTCTGTGAAGTTGAAGGAAGTAAATAAAGTTCTCGGCTGGTGGAAATATGTCCCTTATCGGAAAAATTAATTTGGTAAAGTCATTGATTTTGCCAAAAATTTTTCATCTTTGTTTCTGCAATACTAATCCATACACCCCAAATAGAAAATGAAATGAATACATTATTTTTCACGTTTATTTGGGGTGGCAAAACCGAGAGGTAGAAATATAAATAGATACTCTTATAGCTTCCGATAAAGCAGTGGGACTAAATATAAATCACTTGCACTCTTTTGAGTGTTATTTCAAACTGTTCTAATAAACGAAGGTAGGTTATGGCAAAAAGTAGTTTCCGAACAAATATCAGGAAAATTTGGAGAGATACTCTTATTAACATTAGGGCAAACCAAATTGAAAGAAATGTCTTAAACAAAAGATAGTTTTTGGGCATGATGTTACTGAAGTTTATTACAATTGAAAAATGAGCCATCGACTGTTCAGGGAATATTTTTCTCAAGATATTCTTAATTTAGCATCTATAGACAATTCTAAATCATACACATGATGGACAACAATGGTGTTACACTTATTAAACACCTATTTGATGCACAACGATTTCTAGTACGTTTTGATGAAATAAAAATGCAACACAAACTAACAATTTCATAAAGTGATTTGCCTTTATCTTAGACATATGAGTTAAGTGGAAAAATAAAATTAACTTTTCTTTTAAAGTGGAAATAGTTTCCATGTAATACGTGATTAATCTTAACTCCTAAGGGAAGGTGCAAAGAATAAATTTATTTATAAAGATTTGGTAAGAACCAAGATAAGAAAGCCAAATGGTAAATATGAAACTTGGCCCAGGCAGCTAGTGTGTGCAACTGGTATAAACGAATGCACTAGCTCTTTTATTTTGGCTAAACAAAACTGATTAGCCTTAATTTTATATTTCTACATATAAATATTGCCACAAACCAGTTTTTGAAAAAATATTAACTTAAGAGAATAATAATAAATGAACTTTCTGAAAGTTGGGAATAGAACATATGAGCACTTATTATATCACTATTCAGTTACTCAACGTATTAGGAATTTATGTTTGGAATGGACCCAAACTTTCAATCCGAATCTTTAGATCACATGAAAATGTAACTGAATATTAAATATCAACCTTGATGATCTTCTTAACTTCCTAATTTTGCTTGCAAAATGTAATATATACAGTGCAAGTAGTCCATCATAACCCCAAATCTCAGCTGTTACACAAGTTGTGTTTTAACAAGGAAAGGTCCGAAAAATATGTAGCCAGAGTGAATAGCTGAAGTTATGAGTTGAAGAAAAGCAGGGATCTTTTATCACATTGTCGTTTACTTTCAGATCAAGCAAACAAACAAGAAGTGTAAAATCTTTGTGTACACTATTTGTGAGTATATGTGTCTGTGTGTTCATGTGTGTCTGTTCAAATAAGGACTTAATAAATGTCTTGAACTAAGACCTAAAACGAAAAAGTTATCTTTTTGTTTTCAAAGGTAAATTATTTTTTTTAAAAGGAGTCTATCATATATCATACTCAGTTCGAGTCGTTTAGCTATATTAGCGACCAATGTATCCAGTAGTTATCTATTCAGTGCAATTCAGTAAATTATACATCATTCATCTCTATTGATATATTGGTCTCATCTGTTGGCAGAGTCACTAGAACCACATTTCTATTTCACTGTCTTCACATTTATCAGATAACGCAAGCAATTTATATAATTTTGATTTTTAAAAGTAGTTTACAAAGCATATTTACAAAGTATTGCACATTTTGAATAAGCAGATATATATCAGGTATACAGTGATTACATGAACAGAAGGCAAAGCTAACTTGAACGATTTCTGTTGTTAAATCAGTGTTTTAAAATAGGGAACGGCGATACTTGAACGCAAATATTTATTTATTTACTTATTTATCTAACAGAATCGATCTTTTTCTGTAAATCAAGTACGATAGTTCCCGGTGGGTTTTCATTTAATCTTCATAGGTTTCCACGGACATAGATTACAAAAGAAATAATGTTAAACACGTAGACTTAATTAATTAATATTTCTTCAATTAGTTATGATCAAATACTAGTTTGTAACAATTTGCTTTAACGATTTTATTACTTCATGTTGTTTTGTGATCTATTGATACTAATTTGAAGGCAGTGAATCACTAGCATATTTGTTTTAAATATAGTACGCATTTACGCCCCGAATTAGTTAATTTAAATGTTGTCATCTTTTGGTCCTTACTAGTACTGGATGCAGGAGGTCGCGGGTTCGAAGCCCGGCCCATTCATACCAAAGACTTATAAAAGTGGTACTAACAGCTGCCTGGCTAGGCGCACAGCATGAAGAGCTTAGTATTAGGACTGGTCGGCCTGGTGTCAGGATAATATGACTGGGTGGGATATCATGCTACATGTCTGCGGCATGATGTTTCAGTGCTACACATCACTATAAACTGTCACACTGCAGACATCGTAGCGATATGACTGAAAAAATTTAAAGTTGCGTTAAAAATCCAGATCGCACACACACATCCACACACACACATACTAGTACTGGACGAAATATTGCCTGAGCTGAAGTGTAAAATCGAATACTCTATTATCAGACACACCCCATATATATATATATATATATATATATATATATATATATATATATACTATATATATATATATATATATATATATATATATATATATATATATATATATATATATATAAACAAAATGTTGTATCATTTTCTGAGATATTTTCAGTTTTTATATATTCAGGAGATAACATCTCTATCAAGATATATACTAGTAATGCATTTTTCATAGAAGAGATTACACATTTTCTTAAATTATACTTGTCATTTGCTATACAAAGTAATGCCATTTTTGTTGCATGTTCTAGGCGAAGAACTGTGTTGGATTGTGCAAGAAGATTTAATTAAATTGTTTATTTATAATTAAATGTTTGAAACTAATCGAGCGTGAGTTTCGTTCTGCATGTCTACACTATGTGTCACTATATGCGGTTCAAAAGATTCCCTGAACAACCTATTACCAACGGAGATAATTTTATAGCCATGTACTCAATTGTTGTTTCTGCTACTATGTGTTCGTGTTTCCTGTTGAGAATAGAACAATATTGTTATTAGTAGATAAAGAGTGGATTCAATTTGAAAAGGTATGAATTTTCTCCACCTACATTTATTTACAAAGCTTTACACCAAACACCGCTGTATCCTTGTTACTACTTGGATATGTCTAGTCGGATAGTATCACATTTAGACGACATTTGGCTACTATCAAACGTCCTTTATCATAACTGAAGAATGCACGCACCAAACGAAATCATTATCTGAAACACATAAAGGTTAAATCCGCATCCAATTGAAACTGAAAATAAACCTTATCATAAAGACCCTAATATGACGGCCGCAACGAATTCACATGCTTAAAAATTATACATATATTATTAGCAGAGAACGAGAAGTGTGCTAACGACCTGAATGATTACGAAAACACCAAACAATCTGTAACGTCCGTACTCGCAGGTGTTATTTATATTTATAATATTTGTAATTTTTGTGTTTATCACTGCAAATTTTTGTGATTATGTATAGTTAAGTGACTGTGCATGACGGTTAAATAAGTAGGTGTTTACACTTTCTAGTAATATAATAGCTGTTGTAAATATGCTGAAAGTTTGGGGTTGCTTTCCATTGGAAATGTCGGTCACGTCGGTTCTTAGGAGAGTTAATTTAATTCCCATTGGATGGGTTCGGTTATGTGAGTTCTTTTGCGATATTCGAGATTTGCAGTTCGTAACGTAGGAGTAGGTGCAAAACGCGTTTTCTATATATCGCATCTGAATATAAATAGCTAAGGCTGGAAAATGTTCTCATTTCTGTTTCTTGTGTTCTTCTTCCAACATCAAGACTGCAGCGTATTTTGTGTTGTATTTATATATATTTTTGAGAGGAAAAACATGTGTTTAGATTATTCAGTGGAAATAGAAAGTACTCATTGGAATATAATTTTATTCTGTGACTATTGCGAAGTATTTAAAAGAACTATGAACTATGCCATTTTGACACGTCAGGACCGTTGGTGGACCAATGCATTCGTGGATCTGAAATTCATACCAAACATTTGATTCTTTTAGACTTTATAGAACTATTTCAGGATTATTTGGGATTCAATTAATAAAACTGTAAGTTTCTTTTACACTTTCATGTTAATACTTTCATAATTAAATTGTTTGTAAAGTTTACAAAATTTGTTATTTTTGTTTCGTTCTGTTACTTATTGTGTGACCACAGAGTCGTAACACTGATAAGAAATTTATAAGCTCGTGCATGAATCTACAGAGTAACTGACTATTGCATTGTGCCAGTTTGATATCTTTTTTTTCCAGTTCCTAGTCATCAAATCTATTTGACCCTCATACTCATTCATCATTTCGTTCCGGCCATGTAATGCTCGGTACCTTTCTGAGACATACTGAGTTACTATAGCTTAAAGCATGAGTATAATGTATGTCATCAACATGATACAACATAAGGTGTGATTAAATTAAGATCCCACAAATAATTTTGTGACGATAAAGGAAACATCTGAGTTACATATTGTATCATTAACGTACCTTCAAATTTTTAACATTTAAAGAACTTGCTGTGGTACAGGCCAAACAGTCCAAAGATAAAAATGGCATGAACTATACATTGTGCTCCAACTATGGGAGACAACAGTCGATAAAGGTTTAATTACTGGAAACTAATCTTATGTTATGGGTGCGTATCTTTTCTTCTATTTCTATTTACTTATACTTTTGTGAAACCCAAACTGCAGTTTATTTTTTCCAGAATTGTTTGCTTCTGTGTGGCGTCTGTTACGTGTAGGCTCGTACAAAAGTAACAAAAGAAAAGAGTGAAGCCAATAAGCTTTGTATATTTTAACAAAATAATTTATTTCCCTAGAAAAAATGTAAAAATTGGAAATAGGACTTAAGGTTTGTGAATATAATCCAAATTTAATCCTAGGATTGAAAAATATAAGTCCTATCACTAAACAGTTCTAATTGAATCCAGGTTCGAATCTCTATGAAATTCCAATATGGAAGGCGATGACGTCAGATGAGGTCGTTGTACTTATGGCAACAGATCCTCAATTGACTCACAGTTTATAATGTTTCCGTTTAGAATTCCAGAATAAATTTCCACTGAATTTCTTTTTCCCAGAACTTTTATAAATATGAACCACTTGTGTAGTTTTCTAGAGATTAAATTATTAAACTCCAAAAAATAGACGAACTTCAAAACAATCTGACATCAACAGCTGAAACACCTTGTACCCTCAAGGTGTAAAGATACGACTGAATAAATTTAATACCAATTGGCTCTTTTAAGCCTCGATTTTAGATCACATGTTGGCTTACGTGATGGATTACATGACCACTAATTTGAACATCGGATTTAAAAAAAAATGATAATTTGCACGCACGTCTTAAAAGACTTACTATAAGATTAAATAAAAAAAGTTGTTTTCAAATTAGAGCCACCACGCAAGCAAAAAATGTCCGTGGCAATAGCCAATCGTTTTATCTTGGTGTTTACAAGATCTATGAACCAGGGTGAGCTAAAAATAGTGCTTAAGTCATACTTGTGCGTTCTAAACAAACTAAATTTACTGGGAAAGATATCAAATTCCGTGAAAATAATCATTACAATAAAAATATAATGAAACAAAATAAATGAAAAAGAATTTAAAACTAACACACAGGCAGCTTAATTACATATTCGTAACACGTCTTATATCATCATTGTGAACCACTGTTGTCATTATTTACGAAAATAGCTTTTGTAATGACACGAATTATTACAAGGACTTGCTGAGGACTGGAAATTACACTGTGCTTTAGAGAGCTCATAAAGAAAGTAATTATGGTCATACAATGGATTTAATCTTGCTGCTGAAAAGTACGTCGTTTTGAAATAAACGTTCCGCAAATACCTTGTATACATTCAAATTGGAAAAGTAACATTACTGTTAAATACATCTTTGACGTCCGTCCTGTGGTTATACAAGTCCAATGTATGCGAACAAGGAATTATTAAGACAATTATTAAATGGCTAATTTCAATTTTTTTTTTAAGTAAACTGCTTTATAAACGTTATAGACTTTGTTTCAAACTCAAAAGATTTTAATGTTGAGGATTACCTTACTAAAAAACCGTTTGGAGCAAATACTGCAATCATGTTGTGCAATAGTGTGAATAACATACGGACATAGTGCAACTAGATACCATCCGGGTTTAACCTGACAAGGCGTACACTGGGATGTAGTGCTGTCATGGTTATTGCACCAAATTTACCCACATATAGTGTATGGTTACGCTTTCAAGATTTTGTACTCCAAAGGATTTGTATGTGTGTTGTATGTCCGTATGAGCAGCAACAAGGAAACAATGTACAGGTACATCCACGAAATAAGCATTAAACATTTTGAATGTGTATTGTTCCTTTCATAAGTTATGGTTTTTATTGGCATCCAGCAGACGAATCATAGGCAATTCTCCAAGAGCCATCGTAAGTATAATTGGTAATGATACATATGAGTGTTTCTTAGCAAGAGTTTGTGATACTTAATTCGAGAACCAATGCGAAAGACAACATTGCACGGGCCTTTTCGAATAAATATCTTTCTGGATCACTTTTTTCTGAACCACTGTAGCTTTTATAGCTACGCGACGTTACCCTTAATATTTATTACAATTATTTACTTTTTTAATAAATTAGACTTTTTTACGTTAACTCCACGACTCCTCTTTACAATTCTGATTCACTTCAAAAACACGTGTCAAAGAAAGAATAACAAAATATGGATATATATTGTCAATGCAAAATAAAATATAAAACGTAACAAAAATAACTATAAGAAAGAAAATTCAAAACAAAAACCATTACCGATTACCATGCATAGACACCCAACATGCGCATACAGAACTCCATCAGCATAATAGCCAATAAAAACAAATGAAAAAACAAAACAAAACAAAATAATATCAACAATGTCCAGCATAAGTCCAACAGTAATACAAAACTAGAAAACTCCATCACTAACAATAACAAGAATAGAACATCCACAACAAACCAAAGAAACACGCAAAACAATGTAAAGACTGAAATCCCAAAACGAAAATCAAGTAACAATGAAAGGAACAACAATTAATAAGCTCACAACCAAAACTAGAAAGCAAACATAACAATTCAGCCCCAACCCCCAACCCCCCTTAGAACAATAAGAAGATAAAGAGCAGATTTCTAAAAACGAAACATCAATTGGAAAAATTAGGACAGAAAATATGAACGATACAAAATAATATTATGTGTTGACAATTATTAATAATAATCTTTGGTTCAATTTCCCAGTGGCTGATTGGATTCCGCCTTTCTAGAATAATTCTGTAACTTCCCATTCGTTGGGCTAGGTCACACGATTAAGCGAAACCGACACAAAAAGATTATTGTATTCTGTCAAGTGGGGTCTGTTGCGACATACAGTCACAGTATATGTTGTATATAAGGAGGGAATTTAAGCAATCAGATTGATTCCAAATTTGGAGTCATTCACTCTTAATGTGTTCTGTTCTAAGTCTGTTGGCGTGTTTTATGTTGTGCTTAGATATTATTCGAGAGGAATAAACATTTGGTTGGACTGTTCACTGGAAAAAGAAAGTACTCATTATTTGTAACATACTGCTATTATCAAACTGTTATAAATTATTCGAAAGAAGTCTGGACAAAGCTATCGTGCCAAACGTCACGTTTCTTGGAGAACTAGTACATTTCCAGCTTTGAAATTTATAAGGAACTGTTCATTCATGTAGGATTTTCATAGAACTTTATAAGTACTAGTTTGGATTTACTTCGTAATAATGTAAGTTTCTCTCATATTTTCATTATAACTTTGATAATTTAATTGTTTGTTGAATTTTACAAAACATGATCTTTTGTTTTTTCTTTTACTTAGTTTTTATCCCTAGAGTCGTTCAACCATACTGACTGGTTATGACTTTATAACAATAGTAATGCATAAAATACGTGCATCAGAGAGAGAGAGAGAGAGAGAGAGAGAGAGAGAGAGAGAGAGAGAGAGAGAGAGAGAGAGAGAGAGAGAGAGAGAGAGAGAGAGAGAGAGTACGTTCATGTGAAAGCTATATTAACGGTAATGCTTTTCTAGAATTCGAGGCAAACACAGTGCAGGAAAGTAACACGTACAACGCAGAATTCTGTTTTCTAATTCTTTTGTGGTGACTGTCCTTGGTACTTGGAACCTGCTGCAAACGATTCCACATTCGGATCAAGTCTACTGTTTATAGTTCCGTTATGTGTACGTGCATTTCTAATAACGTTCATAAAACATAAATGTAATAAACGTCCTTGGCGTCAAAAGTATAAAGAGCAAATCATGAGGTAATGCAAATACTTGGTTATAAACCAATGTAAAATTTATTTTTTGTGACGAATATTGTTTCTCCCTACAAAATTGCACATTTTGTGTCTTCAAATTCATTTGAATTCTGCCAAATTCCAAGATAGAAAATTTGTGCCTAAATTTGTACCGAAGAATAAATCAAACATACAGGTTAAATAATTACCTTTAGACCAATATCTTGTTTAAAACAGAATATTTACTGACTTCAAATATCAGTGAACATTTTTGGAGTTCTGAGTAAAATGTATGATACTGTAATTCTTAACACCTTAAGGACAAAGGAGTGGAGTGGTTGATTCTAAACATCCCTTGTAAATCTCGAATCCAAACATGCTCAACAAATGTAGCCGACATTATTAGGCTGCTGAATACAAATAAATGTTGTATTATGCTAATAAATATAAATGAATGCTTTATTACGTTGATAAATATTAATAAAAGAATTAAGACAAGAATCATGATCATGACATCAAGCATGTACTTATATAAATAAATCAATATATATATATATATATATATATATATATATATATATATATATATACACACATACTTAGAATATAAATATATTTACCTATTTCCAGTCGATATTTAATGTCAAGTAAGGTATATATCAATCATTTAAATTTCAGTTTTCAATGCCATATATCATGCCAATAACAGCAAAGTCTACAAATAAGCATGTAAAACAAGAAACCATTTTCATATTAACAAGAGTAAATTCTATTCAAATCCAATGAAAACATGTGACACTGAAGTCTCCAAATGTACGTTAAAAATAACGACGAATGTTCATATAAAACAAACGTGAAAATCCCATGACAATATATTAAGAAGTTTTAGAGAAGTTCATTTTCCAAGATTTAAAATATATTGGGGATATACATTTTCCAGTTATTTAATAATCAAGGAAGAGGTTACATTTATTTAAACAAGTTTTAGTCGTTTTTTAACAAATGAACGGTAATTTTCTTGTATCCTTAAAGTAAGAAGCTCTCGAATCTTATGCAGCACATTTGGAAGTTCCTTTAAATAATGTTTAGTACCAAGTAAGTTTAACATTGAATGATTTACATAAAATTAAAATATGTTTAAAATTTCTGCATTACATCTAAATGTTTTTAAAACGTAACTAAACTTTCATATTGGCAATAACATAACCAACATGCATTCATTTTCATGGGGTAAAACCTACTTTATTTGCTAAGTTATTCAAACAGGGTCAAGCCACAATTTTATCACAACACTGGAGAAACCATTCACTATGCAAATAGAGTGGTACAATATAAGCAAACACCAAACAGGCAACACTTAGTTTAAATTACTTGGCTGATCATAATAAATAATTGTATTAAAAGTTTATAGTTTATGGGATTTTCCTCTTTCTGATAGAGCTGACACTGCATTCCTCATAAACCATGTGTGCATGGGCACGTTTGATTACACTTGTAACTCTCCTAGCAGCTTCTCAGTGTAGCCTCTATAATCAATCTGAGTCTGCACTTGAACTTCAGCTTATTCTATTACAGACCTAATGTTACGATTCTGCGGTCTTCAACCAAGTAACAGAAAAAGAATAAAAAACCCAAACGTTTTATGACATTCAAGAAATAATTAATTCACAGACACACAAATTAACAATGTAAAAAGAACATACAATACTGTAAATTAGACCACAATGAGTCCTAACAGTTCTATCACAAGTCCAAAAGTATATAGTGGTGTTCCGAATGAATTTTAATCCTGAATGAACTGATGTACTTGTATCCTTAAATGTGACAATTTGTCGTCTTGATGTATCAAAATGATATATGAAGAATGACTTTAAATAAATTCATAATAGTCCCTAAGTTGTCGTTTTATCATAAAGTCAATATGCACTTTGTAATTCGAACTTGACGAAAACATGTTTACAAAACTGACATTATCTTAAAGTTCAATCCACAATCATGAAGCTATTTAATATTGTCCTCAGAATTACCCTTACAAAAACCTAATCTTGCTGCACCCATCTCAATAAGACTGAATTGTAGATTCTGTGGTTTTCACAGCACTGTTTGTCTTCTATCGAAAAGATAATTGGAGACAGAGTAAATACGATACATAAGATGAATGTAATTGTATACGTGTTTATAAATGACTTTTTCCACGATTCTGTCTACACAACTAAGTAAATAAATGGGTGTGTAGTTAGTGTGATCACGTTTATTATCTATCTTGTGTAGAAATAATTTAGCTCTGTTCCAAAGAACAGGGAGGATTTTCTAGTTAAAAGATTTCTTAAATAAACTACATAAAGGTCTTATAACTGCTTGTATTTTACCTTTTGGAAGATTGTTACTTATCTTATCATTTTCAACATCGTTACTTTGAGGTAGTGTGCTTATAACGACAAGAATCTCCCTGTCCATATTATGATGCTTGATAATGTGTTAAAATTCCGGAACGGCTACATTGATTTTGCTGATTTTAGAAACAGGTGTATTAAACACAAGGACGTCAGTAAATCGACAATTCAATGTTAAATATAACATCATACTAGTGAGTTTGTGGAGATATATTACAAGTTTATTTTTGTTTACCTAAGTGTCGGATGAGACTCCAAAAATCTTTTGTATTGGTTCTGAGATTCTTCAAATTCTTATAAACTCTAAACAATTTGTGTAACCTCTCAACAATGGTTTTGTTAATATATACTGATAATTTATTTTATTATTTCATTTTAGCAAATATTTTGCCAGTCTCCAGGTTATATGTTCTGATACCTTTTGTCCTCTTTTCTTTTTCTAGAGTGGCTTGGTAGGACTAATCATACCAAACGTTATTGGAAGGCCCTGTATGGATACATCTTTCCGCTATATCAACTTAGATAGCTGTCAATAGATTTAATGCATCATTGAGACCGGAACACTGGATAAAAGTTTGTATCTAGTCAGAGGTTGTTATAAAAGTGTAACGGTTCTTAAAGTCCGCATATCCATAAATCCATATAATTCGTCTAAAGTATGAATTTGATTTGTAATAAAGATTGGTTATGGATATGTTGCACGGTGGTCAATTAATTACAAGTCAGTATAAAAAAGGTCCCAAATAAGGAGATTTTATTTTGGGCGATATAATGGCAGGGTGAAGAACGGATCCTGAGTGACACGTTATTCTCACAGGAGTTTTCAGAGTGGAATCTAGCAAGTCAACTAGAGTGACTGAGATGTCAGGATTACTGAAGAATCTTATAAAGAGTCTCAATTTGATGGAGCTCGATACACAACTGCAAATAATATTATTTATTATTTAAATAAATTAGACTCAAGCAATAGTGTTGGTCCCAGCCCTCTTTTGCATGATATTCTCTGCCATGCCTAATGACGCCATCCGTGACTACGGCTCTGGTATCGACATCAGACTCCTGAACGACGGCAAGCTCATCACTTCTGTCACATTACAGGCAATGAAGAAGTTATAGGAAATGATTGTACGTGCACTCCTATTTTCCGACGACTGTTTTCTGAATTCAAAATATGAGTCTGACATGCAATATAGTATCTACCATTTCTCTTCACGTAGTGACACTTTTCGTCTCACAGTAGGTATCAAGAAGTTAAAGGTGATGCACTAAGCCGCACCAGGAAAATCTAAATCATTGTTAGAGTTTTCCATTACAAACCTTCCTGGTAGTAGACATGTTCGCCCATATTGAAAGCACACTGTCATGCGTATTCCACATACATGATGAATATTACGCCTGAATTGCATAAAGCAAGTGTGGTCTTTGCCAGACTATGTGCAAATGTGTGGGAGCGCAGAGGCATCACCCTATAAATAAAACAAAAGGACTATAAAGCTATGGTGTTTCCAACCACTCTGTATGAATACGAAACCTTGGCGGTTGCGTTAGCCAAGCCAAGAAAATGAACCATTTTCACATACTCTGCCTGAGGAGCTAATAAGGACAACGTGACAGTACGATGCGGTTCAAATACGGACAGGCATTTCAAGTATCCACACTCTGCTGATGAAGTCACAGATGAGATGGGCAGGCCAAATCAGCATTTAGCAAAGAACATCTTCTAGGACGCGATAAAAGAAGAAAGAGGAAGCAATCTGGTCATGGTCAGAAGAAACTCAACAAAGTCACTAAAATCATCCTTGATAAAATTCAGAATTTACTCTGAATCTTGGAACGAACTCGAATATGATCACTCTACCTGCCACAGTCTTATTCATACTGGAGACGTAGTCGGTGAATTTAGAACACTTTTAGAGGCAGTGGAGATGCGTAAGGAGTGTAAATCTCAGAACTGCAACACGTTTCCTATTGATCAAAGCAAACCCAAGTGACATGCCCTGTCAAGTGAGAAAGGGTCAGTTCAGAGCACAAACTAGACTGATCAGCCGAGCATGTAATCATATATACTATACCAGATTGTGATGACATGTTCATAGTCGAACTCGAAAATCGAACAAAAGAAACAATATCATCATGAATAGGGATCGTATATGAATAGTTATCTAGTCATTAAAAATATATTAAGTCCTACATAAAAATGTACCAGACATTGTTTACCTAAAGTTTTCGGCAGTGCTTTTTATCTCAAAACAATCGATTTACCGTCCCTAAGTATGATTTAGAATGTTTAGAGATGTAATTACTATTTGTTAACCTGCTTTTGTTAAAACATGAAGAACAAAAGTAGGTTAGACGATTGGCAATTCAATTTAAATTCAAGGCAGGTGCAGCCCTTGTTTTATAGTTTCCATTAATAAACACAATATCAGTTATTGATTTTGAAACAGAATCAATAAAACTTAAAATGAAGTTTTCTTAATTTAAGTTTAGTCCGATTCCAGTTATGTGTGCTGAAGTTAAAATAATTAAAATATCATTTATAATATTTAGAGACATATTTGTAATTTATCTGCTGCAATCGTTCGCACATGCAAAGCAACGTAAACATTACGAATAGTAATATTCGATCCATCATATGTTAAATTTCCTGTCCAAATATTATGAACACAGGTATCGGCTGTGGCTTATTAGGATACCAAATAAAAATAATAATTGTAGATTTTGATATTTTTATATTTCCCATTAGTGTCGCAATAGTCGTTGTTAATGCATAGTAGTTGGAGAGGAGATTCGAATTGCAAATGTGTGTACCTTATAAATCTTATCTATTTTGCGCTTTATACACTGTCTCCTAGACACCAACATGAAATATCTAATCTGGATTGTGTTTACTTTAGAGTAGATTTGGCTGCCATAATATGGTTATTTTTAATAATTGAGGAACGAACGTGTCAAACAAACGCATCTTCTGAGACACTTACATGTTAAGTCAACACGAGATCGACATTCGAAAATGACACTTGATCGTAAAGACTCATACATGAAGTCAGTATTGAATTCACATGACTGAAACTATGCAACAGAGATTCGTATTATGGACATGCAAATCTAATGTTGGTCTAATGTGATTTGAAATGTCACACAACTACTGATGCAGTGGCAAACCTAATCTCGAATTTGAGTGTATTGTAGTATATTAGGGAACAGGTAGAAAAGGGCAAAGGGACAGAATGATAATGAGAATTGTTTTTCTTGACCTAGTTTGATACTTTTATCAGGGCCAATTTAGCAGGTCATTTTGACCTTCTATCCAGAGAATGCGTGTTGGCAATAATGTCATGATAGGTACTTTACTTAGTCATGGTGAATGTTTCAGTAGAAATTATGTGACCAATGGATTAAGAAATAAGGTTTTCTAGCCATATGTCTGTCAAATCTATGATTATTCTTATTGGCACATGCATTAAAAACTGTTGCAACAAGGGAAGGTCGGGTTAATATAATAGAACATTAGCTTACATTCAAACCTCTTAACAGGAAAAAGTCCTTGCTTGGGTATCGGCCAAACTGTTGTATAACAAAATTCGTATGAATGATGTACAGTCTGCTCAAACTATCAAGGACGTGTGGCCAAGAAGTATTGCAATATATAAATAAATATAACTTCATTTGTAAACGTAGGTAAACCGCTACAAATACAATAAACCAATCCTCCAATCAAGAGAGCAAAACATTCAAATAATAGCTACTAACACAAATGCAAAACAAAAAAAAACAAACAAATAAAGTCAACCACAGACCAAATCAAATCAAAAGCACCAATACTCTTTAAGCATATCACAAATAAGCCCCACATAAATAACCTTAAAATAACACCCAAACAATGTTAAACTCAAGAATACATGCCATCAAAAGACCCCCATGGCAAAGATTTACCAAACATTAAGCATTCAAAGGTTGCAAGATAATATCATCAAACACAAAAACTACCTACAGCAAAAAGAAAGAACAGAAATTTAAGAAGGATCAATAATTCTTATATACTTACCCCAAAAGGTGTCAAACACTAAACAGCAAAGCACTTATAAACAATGCAACAGTAAATACAATATGAAAACTTTCCTCAAGATCACTCAAATCAAAAACGACAAACCATCTAAATTATTCAAGCAAATAAGTCGAACAACAAAAACTATTTAATATTACTCAAAAATATAATCTTTAAAAAATGCAAGAAATTCAGGCACCAAGCAAGACACCTTCAGTAAAGGAGTGACACAGAACGATGCAAGCACAATTATACCAATTTTAGTATAGAGCTCATTATCAGCAAGTTACATAACAGTACGAAACAAAATACACACCTTGACAAATACCAAAAGTAAGAAACAAAAACAGAATAATAATAATCATACTATAGAACCCACCAAAACAAAACCGATAATAGAAATTCAACAGAAAACCGAAAACACAACGACATAAAAATCAGTTATAATAAATTCTAAACAACTTAATTCAAACTCGAATATGGAGGAACAAAAATGAAAAACAAACAACCTGCAGAAAAACCAAGAACAAGAATTCAGCAACTGAACATGAAGGCAACCTGCACAGCAATGTACCCTAGACAATACAAAACCTGGCAAAACAAAGCAACAATGTACAACAAGAAACACAACAACATGAATAAGCAAAAGCATAGCAACAAATAAGAAACAAGCGGAACAAAAAAAGAAAAGCAAAAGTCTACAATGTACATGAATTAGTTTAGCAATTTATGAGGAACGTAATAGTTGATGCTAGAGTTTACCGATGTCAAGATTTGCAAAGTTTCCCGCTACATGCTGTATTACTCTTGCTGATACTGCTTGTTGATTTTGAAATTTCTTGTGATTTCATATTCGGGATGCAAAATGTTATTTGCTTTTGGCCATGTTTCTAATTGGACACATTAATGCTGCAAACGATCATCAATTGCAAGGTAGTGCAAACTCTTTGCTTTATTT
This sequence comes from Megalonaias nervosa, assembly GCA_016617855.1. Taxonomy (NCBI): domain Eukaryota; kingdom Metazoa; phylum Mollusca; class Bivalvia; order Unionida; family Unionidae; genus Megalonaias; species Megalonaias nervosa. Next base: position 4,765 of record JAECUM010039860.1, on the reverse strand, counting down.
TATGGAGTTGTTTAAAACTGTTATAATTTTTGCTTCTGAATTTATCAAGGCCTATTCAATTTTGCACAGACTGTTGCTAAATAAAAATAAAGTGCCTAGGCAAATACATGTAGCATCTCGTTTTTCTAAAGATATTGCCTTTCTGAAACCTTCCCCACAACAAAAACAGCGTTTATTGACTTTCGAAAGGTTCGTAATGTATTGAATTTCTTTCTGTTTTCCATCAATATACGAATTCAGTTCCAGGAGGCTTCAGGTATGCACCATGTTCCTATGATGTGAGCTAAGAAACTTTCAATGTTGACCAAATTTGAGAAATGATGCAACATACCCAGGCAGTTCGTTTAGTGAAGGCCACTTGCCTATTGTTAGGATAATATATCAAAATCTTGGAATAATTTTAAAATATACTATTAAAAGATTCGTATAAATGTTAATGACTAGCACCATAAGGTCTAATAAACTAATAAAAAAATACTATTATGATTCTATTTCATATAGTTATTGATCCATTTTCGCGAACTGAAAATATCTCATTATATTCACCTGCCAGTTGAGATGCAAAATCAATCATTCATTTGTTAACTAAGACCTTATTTTAAATGTTTCAGTTTTACGTGACTATAGTTCGTGTTTATCCACTTTACTATTATACTAGCTGAAATTATTGCTAGCTTCTGTATTACATCATTTCTTTCGGTTGTGGACTGTGAAGTAGCTCGCAAGTTGAAGCAATGCTATAATACTGACTTGTGTATTACTGTACTGTCTCTGGATTTTAGCGAAGCTCACATGTTAAAATCATTCTATGATTCTAACTTATGTATTATGTCAATGGTTTCTACCGATACTGTTAGCGCTACAAAATTCTTCCAGACATTGCAACTGCTTTCTAAGTTTCTAACTTGAACTCCAGAGCACAATCCAGATTTGTTTTGATATATAATATACTTTGGAAATATCTATCGCGCTATTATTAATTTATCATATGAAAGCGAATGTAAGCCCTCGGCTCAATTTTGATTTAAAAGCTAGAACCAAAAGCTAGGCAGATAAATAATATTTGGTGGATCGTAGTGTTACAATTTTATGGTCTGAACCAATTTAACAAATAGTAGCAAAACCATCATGTTTTGTAAAATTAAAAAACATTCCCAGAATGCAAATAGAAAACTTGAAAGGAACTTACAGTATTTTGAATTACATCTCAGCAATCCTGAACGTTATATCAACCGTTTAAAAGTATAGAGTGTTTAGAATGAATTCCAATCTGGAGTGTGCTGATGTTCCAACAGTCTTGATATAGCACAATGATATTTTCCAGGATGGTTTTGAATGAATTCATAATAATAATAGTAGCAAAAATAGTGTTTTGCTCCAAACGTCAATGGGCACTTTTTAATTCCAATTAATGACTTAAATAAATGATTCCTCTCAAATTATGTCTGAACACAAGAGTAAATAATTCCAGAGACTGAACATAAAGTAGGAATGAATATTTTTTTCTGTACTTTATATTACAATCTAAGGCACAATACGATGACCTGGATGTAGTTCTTTAGCTCTCTTCCGATACATTCTATGGCCAAACGGCCAATTCGTAATGTTTACAAACCAATATCATCGTATGAAAATCTGCAATCACAGACAAACATTAGGTATCGAAACGTTTTCTTTAGAAATGACTGGTAGCTGACACAACTACTTACAATCATGGAAACAGACAAACATGAAACAGACAACATTCGTGTAAGGATGTGACATTGTTTGAACTATGATTTATCGTAGATTTAATATACCTTCAGAATCGTTGTTTCAATTGAAATAACATATAGCAAAGTTTATAGCATCAACGTCCCTGTTTTCGAATCGTAATGTTGCCTGTTTGCATTTCAAATTCGCAACTTTGCATAATAAATCCAAGTCTTTGTGATATAGCTTCAAAGCTTCATAAAAGCCCATAATACCTTGGTATCTTCGCCATCTTACCTTTGCGATTAAGGTATAAAGCGAAGAAAGCAAGATGTATATCATAAGATGAAACTTTAACGCGACGTTAGCCACGTTTTCAGCATGGCCTCAATGGTACACAGTATATACGGGTAAGACGTAACATAATCAATACATTCCACAGCGCAGCACGACCTATATATATATATATATATATAACTGTCCAAACATCAATTCAACACATTGCTCTGTAAGTATGCTTATCGACTGAGTGTCACATAATCTGTTTAAAGCTTACACCACATTCGTAAACTATGTACATTATTCTGTACTCAGTGTTTGTCGTTCTTGGTCTTGGAGAGGAACTGAAAACGAAGCGTCCAAGGTTCGACTATGATTATAAATTATTGGAAAGGCTGATAAGATCTGAGTTTGCTCAGAAGGAAATGGAGGCCTCCCTTTTACAGCTTCAAAAACAATTAAAACTTCTTGAATTGAAAGAAACTCAACGACCCAAAGATGGTGAGTATTCAACTTCCATTTCATTTATTGTATGCATACCTCTTACGACAAAATAGGGTCAAGTGTTTTTGTTTTCGTGTAGCGATTGATTCGTGAAAGAAACCCAAAATCTATTTTTTGGTCAATACGATAATCACAACGATCTGCAATATGGCTAATTCTTTTTATAGGTATTCCTAAAGAATCAATACTTGATAACTTTGGAATAGATCTTCTAGACATATTGTTTGTAATATTTTTAACAACTATATATCACAAATGTTGGTAAGGCTCCCTAAAGATATTACAGTAATGGATTCTAAGCTTCGAGTGCGATCTTTCTGCTGAAAGGATTATTCTTATTTATCTCCCCGTCAAGAAATCAAACACAGTGTGAAAGTTTCATTTTATTACATAAACAGTTCTTTCTCATTTGTTGAAATGTAAACTGACGTTATCCATGTAGCTCTCTTTCATTAAAGTGCAATAGTCCTGTAGCTAACCTGCATTTGCATACAAATGAGTGATATATAATACATGCAAAGAGTCTGATAAGAGCTAACAAATATTGACATGACACTTTGACGAACTAATTATTAGCTGTTTTGTTCCTTTTGTTGACAATTATTTTAATTAATCAATAATAATAGTGTACTATCAGAATAAGCACTTTATATACGTTTGATTCATTCGGAAGCCATATATTGATCTCGTTGAATATTTACTCATATTCCTGTTTTAATTAAATACAACCAATAAATTTAATTTCTAAGTCGCTTTATTCGAGTGTCTCTTTTGCTGTCAAGCAGTCCAAAAATGGAATCCAAAGGATGTTGATTAGTATTATTTATGGAGGGCTTCACATCTTCAAATGAAAAGATCTCATATCTTGTCATGCAAATTAGCTTGTAAGTGATCTGTCAAAATGAGTGTTGTGTGAGGGACACACACACACACACACACACACACACACACACACACACACACACACACACACACACACACACACACACATATATATATATATATATATATATATATATATATATATATATATATATATATATATATATATATATATATATATATATTGTTACGTGTAGGCTCGTACAATAATAACAAGGGAAAAAAGTGAAGTCAACAAGCTTTGTATATTTTAATAAAATAATTTATTTCCCTAGGAAACAAGGTAAAAATTGGAAATAGGACTTACGGTTTGTGAATATAATCCAAAATTTATTCCTAAGAATGAAAAATACAAGTCCTATCATTAAATAGTTCTAATAGAATCCAGGTTAGAATCTCGACGACGTTCCAATATGGAAGGCGAGGACGTCACATGGCAACAATTCCTTAATTGAATCACAGTTTGTTTCCGTATAACTCAAGAAAAAATTTTCACTGAATTTCTTTCTCCCAGAATTTTTATAAAAAAGTACACTCGTTTGTTTTTCTGAGGAATAAATTATTAAATTCCAAATACAAATGAACTTCAAAAACAATCTGGCTCGAGCACTCAAGGTTTTAAAATACAACTGACTGAAAAACGCTCAGAAAGAGTATTAAATCCAACTAAAATATCATCCCGTTTTCGCGTGATAGGTCACGTGGTCTCTTAACACTTGAACAACGCAATAGGAAAAATGAAATTTGTCACGTAGCAGAACAGCCCTATCTAAGATTCTCACTCTGAAATAAATTTAAAAATAAAACATTGTTTATTCAGACTAAACGTAGACCAAACTGACCTTTGCAATAGCCAATCATTTTCGCGTAGTGTGTATACTACCGCGCACCAGGGTGAACTAAAAATAATGCTAATGTACATCTTTTACGTTTTAGACAAACAGAATTTTACTGAAAGAGAATATCGAACCCCGTGAAAATAATCATTACAATAAAATGTAATGAAACAAAAATAAAAGATTTTTTTTTTTTAAGAAACTAACACACAAGCTATTTAATTAATATACGTAACATATTGTAAGTGATTTTTGTTGATCAGCACTTTGAAGTATTAGCCTCGGGCATTGTCTTGAAATCTATATGTTTATGCTTGAGTACAACGACTTTAGTAAAAATTAGCACGTACAAAGTGGTCCCTTAATTTCGTCGATAAGCAGCCATGGATGATTCTCTGAAGAACTCGTTCATACGTGCGGAAGAGTGAATTTCCTGATGATTGGTTCTATGTTTGAGCATCTTAATTGCATATTGGTACGAGAGTCATATGGTTGCTGAGTACCTTTGAAAATATTTCCGTTCATGGCCTTAACTTTCTCTATAGACGGATCTGTAGTTTTGTTCTTGTGTC
>JAECUM010039859.1:0-51253 GCA_016617855.1 Megalonaias nervosa | reverse complement strand
TTGCGATACACCAATCTGGGGTTGCCAGAATTCAGAAATCATGAATTTTCAGTTAGTTTGATAATGACAAATTTTACACCGTGTTTGTCTAAAATGAACTTCTTCAGTTTCTAGTTTTCATCTGAATTACATTTCCTAAGCATTTAGTGTCCTAAATACTTGGAAGACAAATTTTCAAAATCTCGCTTTGGATACATCTTAAACGCAAATGGATGTATTATCTCGTTCATGCATTTTCAATGTTAGAATCGATTCCATCGTAGACTTAACATAAACTTGGAGCAAACTATATTTCTTTTTAAACCTCGTTAAATTAAGTCAATGGAAATTTTAAATATGATGTTGGGATTCAAATTTTACAAATTACTACTGATATTTTGGATATGGTAGTACGTTCAGCAAACACTTTTTTTCTTGTCGGTAATATTAATATCAAATAAATAAAAGAAATGTTCTTTGGCATTTTTGTTCTTGTTGGTTGGTTGTATTCTTAAGAGAATAACATCTCGATTAAACTGAGTTCTCTGTATTTATAAAGGTTGATACAAACTGCATCTAAATTTTAAAAATGAAATGTACATGTAGCTTAAAACAAATATAAATTATTCATATTGCAACCATCACAGTTTCTAAATCATAACAGAGATATAATAAAAGACATACAGATTATTTGGAGGTTCCTTGCAATAGGAAATATTATAGGGAAGCTAATTGCAAGAGGGCAATATAATGGGGAGGTTAAGAGGGCAATATTATGGGGAAGTTACTTGCAGGAGGGCAATATTATGGGGAAGCTACTTGCAAGAGGGCAATATAATGGGAAGGGTTATATGTAAGAATGTAATATTATGAGAAGGTTCCATGTAAGAATGCAGTATTATGGGGAGGGTTACATGTAAGAATACGATATTATGGAAAGGGTTACATGTGAGAATGCAATATTATGGGAAGGGTTACATGTGAGACCTTCCATGCCCAATCTGTAACATCCTGTGTGCATCCAACTTTGGACTCTGGAGCCACATGCGTAGTCACCGTGGACAGCATAACTAGCGTCATCATTGGACTTGATGGACAACCGAAGACACGAAAGATTGCAGTATTATGGGACTATTAAGGGAAATGTTACATGTAAGAATGCAGTATTATGGGACTATTAAGGGAATTGTTACATGTAAGAATGCAGTATTATGGGACTATTAAGGGAATTGTTACATGTAAGAATACAGTATTATGGACTATTAAGCAATTTGTTACATGTAAGAATGCAATATTATGGAGAGGTTATCCCACATGCATCGTAGATATGAAAAATATGTTTGCTCTGTTAACAAGCTTCTGCGAAGTCTGTATATTAAGATTATTAAGATATTCCTTGAATAGTCTTCTCTTTTACACACACACACACACACACACACACACACACACACACACACACACACATATATATATATATATATATATATATATATATATATATATATATATATATATATATATATATATAGTATATATATATATATATATATATATATATATATATATATATATATATATATATATATAGTGTGATTTGTAATTCCAATATTCCAATTGTCATCCAGCAATTGTCATATAAAGTATTCTATTTAAAATTCTGTACTGAAACCATCTCATTTTTGTAGAAGGTAATCTATTCAAAATTTTGTATTGAAACGACCTCAGTTTTGCGCATTTGGTGCTGAGTAAAGGGATGGAAACATTATAATTCCATTTGTGATTTTCATCCAAGTTACGTAGCTTTGTCAATTTTATTTGATTATGTATATTTTTTGTTGTCAATTACGACTTTGTATTTACTCTTATAAGCTAATCCGTGACTAACGATACTTGGTACCTTCTTAGAAGATTAACATGTTTCTCATCCTCATGTTTTGGATTGTTATATTTGCCTCATAGCACCATGTAATTTAGAAAATCACAGTTAATGATATACATTTGTTGACAATCTCTAAAACTATAGAAACCCCCCTTCTCATTCGGTAAGTCATACGTATGTTTAATTCCATATTTGTACCAACTTGTGTACATAAATCAGTAGTTCTGCATGTTTTTCTCGTTGACTTCAGTTGCTTTTGAAATGCGGCTTTAGCTTCCATAAAGCAAGACAAAGTATCATATTTCTTTTTTTCACGTTGCAAATGAATTGAATTGACTTTGACCGTCTGATATTTATGTTTTTACAAAATCTAATTTTAATTCATTTGATATCTGTTTCGAAAATTTCATTTTTATAGGGGAGAGTATAGAACATATATTGTAACAAGTCATTTTTAATGATGGCTACATACAGCTTACAGTAGGATGTTAATGAGTGATTTTGGTGACTTGGTAATTTTGTAATCATGACCATTGTGGTCATAGATTTATTGGATCTTGCACTTTATTAGCATTGTCATGTGTTTATTTCTTCACATCATTTTCAATTTTTTTTCTTACATTATTTCTTTCTCCTCATCGATGTAGGTTTTCTCCATCTAAAGTAGGATCAATACTTTAGTTTTTGCTTTCTTCTTAAAAAGAAGAGAAATTTAATATGAGCATTCGCCATGTTAGGAATCACAAGTTCCATTTCTTTGTCCATTATAATACCTTCACTAATTAATACAAACACTTCGGTATATTTATGCCTGAGGTTTTTAAAGACTGAAATCTTGCTTACATCTTGATAAAGACTTACGTATGTTTTGAACTTATTTTCTTATTTTTATTTAAATATATTTTCTTTTTTTTAAAGCTTTTCTCCTTGTGTCTTACTTCTCTGATATAATCGATCGATCGATAGGGAGAGAGAGAGAGAGAGAGAGAGAGAGATCAGGATGGACATTTTCTTGACATATATAAAATCACAGTTGTTTTTGTAACACACAATGGGGTTATGCATGTATTTCCAGTTGTTACAGGTCAAACTCCCAGCTACATTTTATTCTGTTCAATAACAACTTTGAGTATGATATATAAAAATGTACCAAGGATCATGCTTTCGATCTGATTACAATGCATATTAACATGGGTGAAAGGAACTGCTCTTTAATTAAAGTATATGGGCCAATTAATGATTGTCCAGAATTTTGCAATAAGCGAAATGATAATATATATGAAAATGAAAATATGTCTACTATCACACAGAGGGAATTTTACATGGTTCAATATTCAGATTTAGATTAATATGCTTATAGAAATGCAAACAACTCTAATGCTAAAAAAGTAGTATTAAGTATAAAAGAAACTTTTGGTCTCGTCGTTCATATAGAGCAGAAAATACAGAATTAGAGAGATCTATGTGGTGAAGAAAAACGTTTCTAAAACAAACTAGATTGGATTTCTTTCTTGCGTTTGAATCTTTTATGCCAAAAGTAGGAAAAGTAAATAATGAACCAAGTTATTGGTCTGACCACTCCATGATAATATTCCATTTGTGTTCAAATGATTTTATACGTGAAAAACGTTTGTGCAAGTTGAACAACAGTTACTAAAATATTTTTTAAAAAAACCTTATTGATGAATTAAAAAATTGTATGAAGAGAATAAACTTACGAAATGATCATGGAGGAAATATTTACAATATATTAAATTCAGATCTCAGAAATGTTATATCAGATTAATTATTTCTATATCATTGCCTTTGGAAATTCGTGGAAGAACAATTTTATATGCTTCATATAAAACTCGGTATACATTAAATCAAGAAAAAATAACTTATGCACAAAATACATTCCTTAAAGACTGTTTCCATGGGACCTAATAATTTAGAAATATTAGAGTCTAAACAAAACACCTGAATACAGAAGAAAAAAGTTTCCACTATGTATTGTTCGATCCAGAGTGAAATGAGCAAAAGGGGGCAAGAAACCTACAAGATACGCCTGCCATCTAGAGAACATAATCTATGTGAATAAAATAATTATAAACTTAACTAAAGATGAAAATAAAAACATTACTAGTGAATCTGATATTCTATGGAAAGCGTAATAGCATTATAAAAATCTGTATAATGAGGGAAACGAGACAGAAGATAGAGACCTAAAGGAGCTTCCCATTTGTTTAAAACAATTAAATATTTAAATTTTAAAATATAAATTTTAAATTTTGAAATTTCTAGGTTTAACCAAGAGCAGTCTTTAAGATTAGAAGGCAAAGTTCCTCCAAATGAAGTATTAGATTTTTTGAAAAGTTTAAAACTATAAATAGCCCGGGATCAAATGGCTTCACATCTGAATTGTTCCAAGTCTTCTGGACTGACATATGGAAATTGAAGTTAGAACAATCAGAACAAGGCTATGAAGACGGATTATTCTCAGCTGTTTTGGGACATGATATTAAAACTTGCATACCCAAGGAGGATAAACCAAAGGAGTACCTGAAATACAGGCGTGCAGTTTCTCTGCTTAATGTTGGATACAAATTAGCATCAGGATGTATTGCCAAAAGAATTAAGTCAGTACGGAACGAAATCATGATTTTATACAAGGAAGATATATTGGAGAAAATACAAGGATCGTGTATGACATTGTCCACATTACATAATAATTACAAATTCCGATCGTACAATTATTAATTGATTTTGACCAAGGAGTTTATTCTATTTGATGTGATTTTATTCATAATGTTTTAACCATCTTTAATTTTGAACCATTTATAAGGCAATAGGCTTAAACTTTATTTTGATAATATCGCATAGGCAGGTTTATAAAATGGCTATATATCAGAGGTTTTCAAAGTTTCCAGAGGTTGTTGACAGGGTGATCTAATATCTACACTTTTGTCTTATTATGTGCAGAAATATTGTCGATACTATTGACGAATAATCTGAATATAAATGGTAACAAGTTAAAGGAAATAGGACTATTTACTGTCACCAAATTCTTGATGTTTCTATATTGAATATCTGAAATCGTTTCTGGCGAATTATATGTCTATTCCAGGACTGAAGCTTAACTTTACAAATAACAAGAGCAGTTTTAATTGGAAGTAAGAGGTATACTGCAGAAATATTGTATCACAGGTCAAAATTATAGTTTGTAATTGAATTTATATAATTAGGCATAAACATTTCAGTAGATTTGAATCAAATATTGATGATGAATTTTTAAAATAAATTAGAAATAATTTTTTTATTGTTTGAAACATTGGACAAAGTGATTCACCTAGTGAATTCAAAGTTATAACATCTTTAATTATTTCAAAGTTTAATTATTTATTCATCTAGTTATCAAATTCTCTACAAAATTTTTATCGGGTAGTTAAACGAATTATGTTTCACCCATATATGGCGATCAAAAGTGGACAATGTTAAAAGAGAGTTTTTGTATCAAACACTTTCTAAAGGTTTAAATTTCCAATTTCGCTAATCGTTTATGATCATTCTGGTTACTCGTTTCTGAAACCATTGTAGAGAACGTAATTTCCAATACAGTGAAAACTTCAACTTGTCAGTAATATTATTTTAGGTGACTCCTCTTCATACTTCTTGACCAGACTTCTCATATCTTTTAAATTTTAACACCTAAACCAGAAAATTGTATACAAGATTGAGAATAGTTTTAACGTGTTTCTGAGGCTTCCAAAGCAAGTGAAGTATCGTTAGTACATTGTTAGATCAGGTGTTTTGCTCTTGTTTTATTTTGCTGCCTTTTACGGCATGATGCTTTTTCATAAGTACTACAATCTCAGCACAGAGAAGGAATATTTAAGAGAGAAACGATCACCCTGTCTACAACCACAGCAGGTGGGAAACTCAGCTGAAGGATGTCCGTTGAAAATAATATAACACTTAATACTGCAATACAAAACTTAAGATCCATTTACGGAAAACTTTCAAAAATGTTAAGAACATAAAATCTTCCGTATAAATGGCAAATGTAATTGAGTAAAGTTTTTTTTAAAAAAACCAATAAATAAAACTCAACAAACTAGAAATATTTTCTTCACTATAATGCATAGATCATACTATTTTCTAATGCTTTTCCAATATATCTACCACCTAAAAATCCTTCAATAACTTTTTCATCCTATCGGCAATACATGCGGAGGCAAGTTTGTGTGAGATACTTTATTTTTCAAAATTCCTTGGATTTATTTTCTTTTAGAATACATATATATTTAAACCTTCTTTCTGAGTTACATATAGGTACCCTCTAATATCTAATGGATCTTAAACAATAGTGACCAGTGTCTTTCTAGAACATTTTGAATACTCTTTTGCAAAATCTTCCGACATAAGACTTTTATTACTGTTCATTTTATCATATATAATGTTAATCTTTAGCTAATTATTTCTTTCATAAAGTTTCATAATGTGATACATATTTAAAATATTATCCGATTTAAATATATTGCGTCTTTCGATGTATTCAGTTTTTCAGAAAATAGTTTAGTTTCATTTGAAACTTATTCTTATTCACAGATCATGGTTCCATCAATACGATTTGCCATACATTTTTTTTTAAAAAACGAAATTTTCATTTTTACACGGCAAAAGCAATTAGGGACCTTTTCCCCACTTCCTATCCCATTTTCTGTTGATATTATTTAAACACCTTGCACATTTGTGGTTGTGTGCTTTAGTAAATAATTCCTTTCCGTTTGCATAAATTGTTCATCATTTTGCTTTCAAGTTCCTTTAATGTTCCAGGACTTTTAAGATGAAGATGATATTACTGTATTGGAATTCAGAAAGAGCTGATCATTGATACTAAAAGAAATATCTCTGGAGTAATATTCTATCCTCAGTTTCACGTAAACCGATTCAAACAATAATCTTAGTGCGATTAATGGAGAAGACTGTTTATCAAAACTAGAATAATTTTCACAAACATTACGCGCAAATTAGCATGAATCATGATAAAATGAATTTCTCCTTTTAAAAACAAAAGACGTTAACATTTCGTTTGAAATTAAGTTTTATATTTATGATATAGCAGAGGAGTAGATATAATTTGGATTTATTATATCACTGACAGTCTGGTTATATCGTTGAAAGTCTGGGTAAATCTGTGACAGTCTGGTTAGTAAAGAATGCCTGTCAGGTTTTCAAGAACATACTGCGGTATTTATGTTTAGCAAAGACTTGTTCATCACAAAGCAAAATTTCTTCCTTTACATTTTATGAGCCTGCCAAAAAAAAAAAAACAAAAAAAAAAAAAAACAAAAAAACAACCTCTTGTCTGGATTTCTAGAATTTAATACAATTAATTGTAAATCTCTGACTCTTAATATCTTTAATGCCATTTTATCCCGTTCACATACTGAATTAAAATGGAATCATTGAACTGCCTCCAGGAAGGCTCATTTTGTTTTCAAAAATGTTTTAGTCTTTGCATTACGACAGGTAAACGTTATTGCTTATTTAACAGATGTTGCTCATGACATGTGCACATAATCCCTCCTCATGACTTTGTATTAGAAAAGAAATATATAATCATTCACGATACTGAGAAAATGAATGTGCACCGCATAATGTGCATTACATACTGCACAATTCAGCTACTTATCCTTCGTAACCACTGTGTCTGCTGCAGATTCGTCGTGGGAACTGCACTAACAAGTCTGCTTTGGGAAAATTCGTCTTAGTATCGACAGTTGACTGCATCGCATCGATTGCATTCGAGAAATCAGCTTAGACTAGAACCTGTCATAAAATTAAGGAGATAAAATTGAAACAGAAGGTCAGACCAATTTAAGTGCCTGTTACACCCGATGCTGAAAATATTTTATTAACTGTTAATTCCAATGCTGAAAATATTTTGAAAGAAACGAATTTCAGGGCAATATCATGGGCCATCGTCTTATTTTTGTGCAGTCAAGAGATAATCATATCCTACTTTATAGGGATGACTGTTTCTAACAACAGATGATATCAATATTAATATGTTCTGGTACAGGCAGTGACTTGATTCTCATTATATATGAAAGAAAATGGATAAATATTAACCCGGGTACAGCGGTAGTAGAGACAAAACATAAAACATAAGAGATATAACTACATCTGAAAAATTTGGATTTATTACTAAATTTTTTAAGTCCATAAAATATATCGATGTAATGTTTTTTCTTTTTTTTTTCTTTTTTACATATCTTAGTAAATTCATCAACATTACGGCTTTTACCACAGAATAAGAACAACTGATTCTTATACGAATAATGTGATATTCATTATAATGTACAATCTTTTCATATATTACTCTACTTCGATAGAAGAAAGTGGGAAATAAATATCAAGATATATTAAACAAACAGCCATCGAATAATTTGTCACAGTAAATATTCTTCTCTTCATTTAATAATAATGACAAACTAACATAATATAAAGTTCATATATAAAATGTGCATGGAACAGAAAAAGTGACGAATAAAAATGGAAAAACCTAACCAAATTATATTCTTGAAGGTTCTTAACTTTAACTTTTATTGCTGAATGCAAGATGTGATCCACCATTACAAGAATAAGGCAAGTTTATTAATCGTTATTTAGAAGGAAATTTATATCTTAATAAAACTTCAAGACAATTAATCAGCAGCTCAAGCAATCTATCGAGAATTCCGAACATTTTTATGAAAGTCTGTAGTGAGTTTCTTTGTTTTCAGTACATATAATACCTTGTGTTTAAATATGTTTTATCAATGTGTGTTTAAAATCCTAGAGAGAACTTCTACCTGACAAGCACCAGACCCAAAATATGTGAAAACATGTGATAAAATAATATGTTATTCGTCTCATGTTTAACTGGATTTATATATTACTCAGAAAGCAAACTTTATGAACATTTACTGCTATTTTGAAGCACACAGAGCATAGTGTCCTTCCCACATCTGATTTTAATGTGTCTATTTAACGTTTGTGTTTAATTTGACCAATGGTTACGAAATATGCTTATGTCGAAAGTGATTAATGACTGCGGCAGATGTGCTCTTGTATTGCATCATTGCTGTCGAAACAATATCCTAACTGATTTCCTCATAATGCAAGGATTGGTCAGACACTAATCATATTTAAATGACATATCATTGACAAATTCAGAAATGATTTTGGCTTAATACTCATATTTCGTTGCTACAATACGTCTAGAAATTTGAGTACACATATACACACATATATCCATCTACTGATACATATACCAGAGAGAGAGAGAGAGAGAGAGAGAGAGAGAGAGAGAGAGAGAGAGAGAGAGAGAGAGAGAGAGAGAGAGAGAGAAGAGTTGTTGTTTAGGGCTTGACGCCATTTTTCAGCGCATGATAGGCTATACATGGCGGCCAGTATAACCTGTGGAGGAAGAACCCGCGAAAACCGTGGAAAGAACATCCAACCCACAGGATACTACTGGCAAGTTTACTCTCATACCCACAATATCTGAGCCCGAGACTCGAACCCACGCGGAATCATGTGAGATGGCATTGATCGTTAAAGGCGAGCTCTTTAGACCACTCAGCTACCTGAGACCCCAGAGAGAAGAGGAAAAAACAAAGGTACAAAGCATGGTCAAGCTTTAAGCCATAAAAATGATGTAAAATATTAAATAAGCTAGGATTTATGATCTATGCTACAAACATTAGCAAGATACGAAATGTCGATATCGACATTGCTTTTAACGGTTTGTGACGCTCTTCTCTGTAATAAAGGACAATGAACTATTAATAAAATATATGAACATTCTCTTCTATGTAATACAGAATAAGAATCCATAACAATTGTTCTAAGATTCGCCAACTAAAATTTCAGAATTATGCAACAACGTTATACAAGGAGTAGTCTGACTGTTCTCTGATAACAAGATAGAGGAGAGCTTTCCTTCTATAGACACCTGAATAAGAAATACAACGCCCAGTATGTGCATCCTTATCTGGTCTTATGTCCTTACACAACGGGGAATTTATGTCTTTGCCGATAAAGTTACAAGCACATCTGGCGATAATTGCATCAGAAGAGTCTGTTATAGATTAATGATGTGACTTCTATTAATGAGAATGTCTTCCCTTTTAGTACAATACAAGAGAATGTCACCAAGTTCTTTGGTTTGTTGCCGTACTTGCAATGATGATGATGATGATGATGATGATGATGATGATGATGATGAAAATGATGATCATCACGATCATGATCATGATGTATAATGTTATTATCATTAGTAGTAGTAGTAGTAGCTTTATCAGTGTTATTCGTTAATATCTTCTTCATCGCCATAAACAACAAAAGTATGCAAAAACCTGAACTAAAAAACCTTATGCATGCTTCTTCGATTTCCCTTTCTTCTGTTTCATTTTTGTCTTTCTTGTGTTCATGCAAATATAATACTAAATGACATGCTACGTTTCAATTAATTTGCTTTTGTGTCATCTGCGTTTAGATGTTTCACAGTTCACAGCTTTTTATTCTCTTCTTTATGAATGTTCCTGTATACAGTGAAAAACGTATGATAATAGAGATGGGGTTTTTTTTGTACCCATGTTTTCTACTAAATCTATCTTGTGATCTGGTGTTTGGAATAAACAGTGACATCAAATTCTTGATTACATTTTGTTTTAAATCATGGATGATCACATTAGCAATCTTGTCTCTGTAAATAATCGAATTGCACAACACTGATTTTGATGGCAGACACTATCTCATTGTCTTCTTTTATGTATCTCTATGAAGACCCATTCGTCTCCTAGGTTACCAATTGTTTGCAATACCTATCATCACGTATATTGATCTACCACCACTCAAATTTTGTCCATTGATCAACAAAGACATGTTTCGGACACTGACACACAAGTCAGGAAATTACATTTATTGCTGTATATTTTCCGACTCCTGTGATGTCGGAATCTGTATCTGCATGTTCTTCTTTTACTCAGCCCCAATCCATAGAACTGTGGAGCATATACACGCATGGATACCATAAAATGTAACTATTCCGCCACTGCAACAGCGAAAGGAGGTCATACCATAATGTCAGTACGCTCATCATGAATATATGTAGTTTGTTCTATTTTTTTTATTTGACATGATTTTGATGAATTGTTGAACTCAAACATTTAGTATGCGCTTTCGTAGCGTGATCAAAAGCCACTGAAATTTAAATAAGCAAGTGAGTGCATGTAGATCGCATAATTTACGTTTTCGGGTTGTTTAACCTGTTTTGGTTTTTCATTAGGGTCTTCTTTTCTTCATTTTGTTTACCCAAATATTTTCAGTATAAACCGTCTTAGCATGATGATACAGAAAACTACTAATTCGGACCAAACAAGATCTGCTTAGTATATTTATATGCGTATGTAAAGAACTTTGCTAGAGTTTCGGACTTTTACGGAAGTTTCTTATTTTGTTAAAAGTTCCTTGTTGAATCATCTTGTTTACAATGTTTAGTCCATATTTTTGTAGTATATTTACTCACAATCAGTTATCGGCATCGGTAATTATAATTATAATTTCCTATTTTAATTCACATATAGGTGACCTTAGACTTATGATAGAAGTGCAAAATCGTTGTTAGCAAAATTAGTCAGGAATGTTTGGGTCACTGAATATTGAGACAACATATTAAAGGTTTCTGCCATATGAATGAATTTCGCGAATTGTATATATTTATTTATTTATTTATTTATTTATTTATTTATTTATTTATTTATTTATTTAACACTTTGAATTTGACTTTGTGTTTTTTCTGCATTGTATAAATGTTGATTAATTTAGTTAGCGGTTTAGATTAACGGTTAGTTTGACGGAGATGATTGACTTAACATAAATTGATATGTTAGACTTTGTGATTTAAAAGACCTTTATTACAAATGAAATAATGCATTTTCTCTAAAACAAAAGCACAAGGGAGTAAATTTGGTCAAAAGATAATGATCATAAGTTCAACGTATTAATTACACAGTATTTTAGTTTAAGGTATAATATGGTAAAGATTTCAAGATTAAGGGTTCCCTCAAAAATCTTTATGTCAAGAAAAGAATGTTAATCCCGCTGTTTGAATGGAAATATTTGGTTCAAACCAATCAATGTTTTGAATATATGGTCATTTATGGCTACATAACAAATTGTTATAAAAATGTGCCACTGTATCAGTTCCTCTCGTTTCACAATTGCAAACCTTGCAGACAACTATGGCACTGTTGTTAATTTCATAAAATGAGGTAGTCGAGGCCAGAATACTGGCATCATAGATTTCAACACAAGAAGAAGAATGTGTCAAAATAACATAATAATTAGAGAAATGTGTATGATACGCCTAAAAGCATGCCCTACGAATCATATTATCTGACATTTCCATGTTGAATTGAAGTAAATGTTCTGCATTCATCTCACCCTCAAAACCATGATTAGTCCACTATACCTCACTTCTAAAAATAAAAAATACGACGTTTATTTGTAGACATGAACATTGAGAGATATTTTCAAATAATAGTTAAATAATATGTTGAAATAATGCAAACATTAGTCGGTACAAATGTTATAACACGTTTATACAATATGCTTGAGATGCAGACTCATATTATGTTGATGAATTATAAACTGGTTATTAAATATAGATATGGAATCCTCTGAATCATTCATATCAATATTATTTTACAAGATGACGATATTTTATACTTCGTTGAGAAATGTGGAGAAGATGGTTAGTGAATTAAACATAGAAATATCATTGTATCAAATAAATCTTGGTCAGGATAGCGGTCCAGATGTAATTAGAAATAATTTTTTTATATTATTGTAAAGGTTTCCAATTCAAATATTACTTCGTCTGTTTAACAAAAAAGGGGATATTTTCCAGAAATTTGATTTGAGGGCCTGTTAATTGTATTATATAAAATATAGCTTGAATGATATTTGCGGAGATATACTTTTACAACGCTGCATTGATAAGTTGTTTTCTTCCATAATAAATAATAGATGAAATGAAGGGGCCCTAAACTGTGTATAGAACCACAAGCACGATCTAGAAAAAATAGGAGTAATGTTAATAGCGTTTTTACTTTACAAGGACTAATTTCACATCCAATTAATAAATGGAAAAATGCCTGTTTTGTGGTTTTATCGACTTTACTAAAGCATCTGATTTTGTGATAAGAGATAACATAGCATACATTTATTTAATTGCTTCTTAGGGAAAATATTTTGCATATTATTAAATCTGTGTATGAATTGGTTAAATCTAACATTACATATAATAATTATTCTTAACGAATTTATTTGTATAGTTGAAGTATAACGTGCTGAGTATTGGGACATTCTTAATTGCAATGTTTTTAAGCGGTATAGTAGAGGGATGTATAATTAATGTATTTTTAGATTGGCTTTGACACTGGCGTGCCAAAGCTCTAATTTCCTTTATGGTGATGATATTGTTATATTTTTGAATTGTCGCACAGGTCTTCAAAACGGTTTAGACTGTTTGAATGGACATTACAATAGATGGAAACTAAAACAAAGATTGCGACATTTAGAAAGGAACAGATGACAATTGATAAGGAGTTTGGTTCTTGTAACACACGACTAGAAATCTAGAAATAGTAAAGAAATTTGCATACCTTAGTGCTGGTCTTACATCTGGGGATCATTTGGTGAAGAGTCTGCGTCAGCTGCCGAGGCCCGTGTGTATGTATGTATAAGATTAAACTATTGTTGTGACGTATACGGTTTTACTCCTGCTGATAATATTGGATGATACACTTACAGTTTTGCAGAATGCTTTTAGGAGTTAAGAAAAACACAGAGAATAATTGAACTTAAAGCGAATTTTGATTAATCTCTATTTTTGTGAAACGGCATTTTATTATTATCGAACAGTGTTTACGATATGGCATATCAAGATGGAAAGCATAAAATATATTTATAAAATGATACTGGTTGATAGTAAGGTTACCAAGAAATTAAAATGGCTTACTGTGTTAGAGACGTGTCGTCACGACTGGGATTCTTTGAAGTTTGGCTCAGTTAAGAAGTATGTAATATTTGCATATTTCTGGGTACCTTAAAAAAAATCTTGGTCGGAGTGGTTGTCTAGATTTAGCAATTACTTCCTGCATTATGGTAAAGACTTCGAATTGAAAATATTAATTAGATTATTTATTAGTATTTTTAAGAGAGGATTTTTTTCTTCTTCCAGAAATGACGATTGATGGATTGGTGATAAAATGTGCAATAAAGGTAATTTGAATGACATTAACATTTAAAGAGGTATATCTTTACTACGTCGCATTGTTAACTTGTTTAATTGGATAGTAAATATGGCATATTAATTGAAGTACAGGCAGGTCCTAGACAAATATGAATAACGTCGATAACATTTTTATTTTCCATGCTCTTATTTTAGATACAATTAATAAATAAACACATATGTTGTGGGTAATTTATCGATTTTACTAAAGAATTTGATTTGTGATATATGATAATCTATGACATAAAGTTATTATTGGTATTAGGGGAAATATTTTTCTAATTATTAAAACTGTGAATGACATTGTTTAATCCAGTGTAAAGTATGATAACAATATAATTTTACGTACATTTTTATTTAGTACTGGACATTTTCCAAAATCAAGTTTACTGTGCACCTAACTTTGGCCATTAATTTCATAACCAACATACTGCATGGCTAATATTTCTCTGTCGTAATATATTAAATATTAGGATCATTATCAATGGAAGTTAACATGTTTATCCTAATCTGAGTCAACGAGATTGAATTCCCCCACAAAAAGCTGGCCCACCTGATGTTTTTCCATGTTTTTTATTATAATTTTAGTAATAAAGTTTATCTTGTTCACAACTTAGAATAGAAATGAACACATGACCCTCATCCTGGTTCTGCTATTGTTTCTTAGTTGATTTTTTAATAATGTTGTTTACTTGAGAAATTATTCATTCTTGCATCAACATCTTTAGGAGAATCAGTTTTATTTGTGTATTCGGTATTTCATTTGGTTGCAATTATTTATTCAAATTATTATTTAATGTAAATACAAAGTGCTCATGAATAATATTCTTGGACACAAACATTAATTTGGAATTATAATGAATTCAGACAAGAATATTTTTGAATTATATTTTTGTGATACATCTAAAGACTGTTAGCACATCATCTGTCACATTTCAGGCCATTGGCACATTACCACATTCGAGACTACGGGCACATCAATACATTCAATATTGGAACTTATTTGGAAGATCACTGGAATTCTGTTGGAACCTTATACATTCAGACTAAGAAAACTTTAGGAAAATTAAGGATTTAATTCTCAATAAAGTAAGTTGTTATTAAATTTTCACTTTGTATTCTAGGGAAAAAAATTATTTATTGAATTTTACAGATCTTGTTGGTTTTCGCTCTTTTCTGTTATTTGTTTAAGATCATTGAGTCGTATTAGTATATAGAGGATCTCAAATGGGTAATGATTTAATACCGAATTTATGAAACTCGTTGAATAATGTTCAGCTTTTTGCGAGCCTTGGCTCGCAAAAGCTGGACATTATTTAACGAGTTTCATAAATTTAATATTAAATTATTACCCATTTGATATTCTTTTTATCATATAGTTTTATTTCAGTAGAAATTATTTAGATAGAAAGAAGAATGAATAATTTCGTTCATTCTGAGAGACGCTGTACCTTTCATGTGTTGTGCGTAAAAAATAGTCCCAAACAAAGTTGAAATAGTAAAAGTATATTATACATTTTTGATAACTATAAACCAAAGAACAATCGTCCAGCCAAATAAACAGAACATTTGACAAAAGACAAAACACTTGTCAACACAAATTGTTCAATGCGTGTGATGTCTCATTGTTTGATACGGTGCACAGTACCGGTCTGAGTTGGCCTACACAACACAGTGACAGTGTTTACGTTGAAATTCCAATCACGACTAAACATTACATTGTTGCGATATTTTTGTAAAAAGAAGATTACTGGATGCAGAAATACACATATTTACTGTAATGTATTTGTGACCGGATATCTGCAGTATTTGATTTGGAACATTAGATTGCACAGAAGACGTAAACAAATCTCTTTTTGAGTCGGACTTGCATCAAATATTTACCGTGTAAATATGATGTGGTTGGATAAAGTTCTGTCAGTTGGGGAGACCGGTTTATGTCTGCATTCTTCTGTGAACAAAGGTGAGTTTATTTATTTCTGTAAGTTCTCAGTTACACCAAGCTCGTATATAGGGTGGATTCCATGCTAGAGATATACCGCCCATCCATCCCCACCCCCCACTCTCGTTATCATCTAAGCAATACCGGTAGTTTTACTTGTTGTTATTGTTCTTGTCTTGGGGGTTTGCCAGTTTTCATGTTATGATATGTTGTACATGACGTAACAAACCCCTGAGGGGGTTAATTGGCAATATTGAAACAGACGAAACCATTTTTTTCCAATTCCCTTTCGCGAGTCGAATAAAAAAATGGCGGTCTAAAATGTTCAATGAAAAAAAATTCCTGAAGGCGGGGTTAAAAAAGTTTTCCCACGATCGCAGCCAATCAGTAAAGAGAATACTGCACAATAATTTCATGGGCTTATTTGGACCAATCAGAGTCACATAAAGTCATATGTTCACATGTATAATATCAAAAATATGAAACTGCACACACTGTAGGCAAAGTGTAACGACTATGTGATAAATAAAAAAATGAGCATTGTTAATAACGTTTCTATTTTAGAAGGGCTTATTTGACATATAATTAATGAATAAAATGAGTAGATTTGTGTTTTAATCATTTTAGCATAAACGTATTAAATCGAATCTTAGGGGATATAGTTTTGATATTATTAAACCTATGGGGCCCCGAGTGGTCAAGTGGTCTAAAGCGCTGTCCGTTACGGATCACTGCCATCTCACCTCCGTCTGCGTGGGTTCGAGTCTAAGATTCGGCGAATGTGGATATGTGAGAAAGCTTGCCAGTAGCTTCTCGTGGGTCGGTGGTTCTTTCCGCGGATTTCCCGGTTTCTTCCTCCATCATTAATACTGGCCGCCATGTATAGCCTATCGTGTGCTGAAAAATGGCGTTAAGCCCCACAACAACAACAACATTAAACCTATGTATGATACTGTTATGATTGGCAACTCATATTCATTAATCCTTTGAGTAAGCAATTTAATTTTATTAATCCTTTGAGTAAGACAAGGTGAATATCTGTCACCATTCTTATTTATTATAAATGTGCTAATGGGATGATTGTACGCTTTCTAGAACATTACCATTGGTGTGCCAAAGCCTTTATTTTAGTTGATGATGATAAGATTGTTACTGCTTTGATAATAAGAATTTGAATACATATTTATTTTGCAAAATTAATATATTGCCAGTGTTAACTATTGTCGTGAGGTATTTTGGTTCATAATGTGTGTGTGTGTGTGTGTGTGTGTGTGTGTGTGTGTGTGTGTGTGTGTGTGTGTGTGTGTGTGTGTGTGTGTGTGTGTGTGTGTGTGTGTGTGTGTGTGTGTGTGTGTGTGTGTGTTATTTTACTGGACTGATACTTTGCTCACAATTGGATGGAAAGGTTACAGAGTACTCATGGAGCTTCTTTTTAAGAAAATATTGCTGAGAATCAGCTTAATGTGCATAATTTTCACATAAAAAATTAACAATGATATAGCTCGATTTCAAGCGTCATTGACTATACTGGAGACATGTGGGCAAGACCACACAAACCAACTGGAGGTTGAGTATCATTTCACTGTAGAATATCAGTTATACGAGATTTGTCGATTAGATTAGAACTACCCCATACAAATACAGTGATAAAAATTAATCAAACATAAAAAGTGACAGAAGTAAAAGAAGGAAAAATAACAACAAGAAGTTAGGTGTACTCTAAAGTTAAAGAATAAAGTTTCGAGAAAATAAAAAAAGAGGTGTGATATCCAAGGCAAGTAAACACTGTTGTTAACAAACTTCTCAAGGACTTGCATTCATCACATAAGACAACTACTTCACTATCAATTGGTCATTGTAAAGTCTGAGGAAGGGTAACGTGAATATTAGCCTTTATGTTTACAATCAGACCATGAAACGTTAGTTAAACGTCTTGTATCCTAAGTGTAATTTTGAAACAAGACAAAAATATTAACATTTTGCTCATTTGCAAGTTCAGGTGTGGTAAATGAAAGTGTGTTTAAAGACAGTGGGACGGGCATATTGTTAAGATTAAGCATTTGAAATATGTATTGAGTACATATGAAAATATAATGATATTTGCTTTCTGCTTCTACTTCACAGGTGATTGTCATACTAATCCTTTTTGGGGTCGTTCATTTGGTTGCTGATCCTAGAATAAATAATAGAGTATTTGCGATTACCAGAAAGTTAATAATAAGGAACGCTATTGTTGAGCGGCGTAATATACCTTTAAGGTATTAAGAACTCGCTTTCCGATTTGACAGTTTCAGGCAGATATTCTAACTGAGAATGGAAGAGTTAAGGAATGAAGTTTTCTTTGTTATTTCAATTCTGGAATTTAATATAGAGAATTTTATCGACTACGTAAACTGTATCTTGTCGTTTCTCCCACCGTAGGAGGTAGCAATTCGTTTAACTGGTTGGAACTGTGACTATCTTGGCAATATCTCTAATCTATCTGAGTCTGCTTTTGAACATCCATCCCAAACGATATCTGCATATTCTAAAATAACCCTTATACATGTTAAGTAAATTATATCAAAGGATTTTTTTTTACTGAGGAATTAAGGAATCCTAACATATTTAGCAATGTAAATGTTTTCTTAAACATATTTTCAATATGTGGACATCAAGTGCATGCATTAAAAAGTGGAAGGCCTAATGTTTATGAGTGTTAACAAATGTGATTAATTTTGGAACTTCAATTTGGGAAAGAATGGGTTCTTCTATTTCCGAAATGCATGACTTCAATTTAGGACTGGTTGAAGCTTACCAACCATTGATTTAACCAGTCTTGGATAGTTTCGAAGTCGGCATTGAGAATATATTGGATATCTTGCATATTTCTAGAAGCGTAAGAGAGCGAACAGTCGTCGGTTAAATGTCAGGTGACGCTAGGTAGATTATTAGCAACATAATTAATATATGCAAGAAATAATAACGGTCCTAGAACTGAACCCTGGGACACCGCAGCTGAAAAAAAAAAACCGAATTGTGGACACTCTGGTTTTCAAAACAACAGTTTGTGTTCTATCGGAAAGATAGGTGGCGAACCAATTAATCAGATCTGACCCTATTCCATAGCTATTACGTTTATGCATAAGACCTTTATGCCCGACTCAGTCGAGTGCCTTAGATACGTTGCAAAATATTACAGGCATTTCGAATCCACAATCAAATGCTTCACAAATATTATAGTATATGTCTATCAGCTGGTACACGGTTGTGTGATTTGGAAATGGGCAATTTTAAATAGGATCAATTTTATTTGGTAATCGTATACATGTTTGAAAAGAAACTCTTTCCATGATTTTGCCTATACAGCTAATTAAAGAGATGGGTCTAGAATTGGTGGAATCATTTTCGCTATCTTGTTTATTGGTAACACCACTGCTTGTTTTCCAAACAACACGGACAACGTTCTCATTAAAAGATCTGTTGAATAAAGAACATAGTATATATATGAAACTTATGTGAAGGATAGATAATATTCTCTATCGATACAAACGTTGTTTGTGGATGACACTGATGACGAGAACGACAATTATTATTATTATTATTATTATTATTATTATTATTATTATTATTATTATTATTATTATTATTATTATTTTCATCTCATACTATACTCACAACGATAACGCGTAGTGAACTCGTTGCTGCTTTAAATTCATTCCTGGACAGTATTTGTAAAACAGCAAAGACGATGATGGTATATCAAAATTATATCAATTAAAGAATTGATGGATTTCGGTCACTAAACTGCATTGGTACGATGCAGTCTGTAAAAGCAGCAAAAACATCGCAGGTTTGATGAACTTGTAAACTTCAGAAATAATAATATGACAGAAATATGTACACAATCAAAACCAGGCACAAACACATCTAAGAAAAAGGCAGTTCTTGACAAAGCACTTTCAGATAAAGATTCAAAATGATTCTGAAGAATTTAAAATTTACAAATACCACGTTAAATGGAAAAATAAATCGCACAGGAAGGCATGAGTAGTTTTTAGAATTATTTAATAAGCATTATCAGACCAAAATTTAAAACAAAACAATATTCCTCGTGAAAGTCTGGAAATGCCATGATACCTATTGTATTGTCTATTTTCAATAAATTATTTGATCTGGCATATATTTGACAACGGCTATTATTGAACACATTCACAAAAAGGGGAATATAAATATTTACCAATCCTCAGCAAAATATTTTACGTCAATTTTAAATGAAAGTTAAGCTAAACTAAAAGAATATTGTAACATCTGGGAAGGATAGATAAACTTGGAAGAAACTAAAATTTGAGGGGATACAAAAAGTTGTTAATGTGATGATTTCTTGATATCTTATTATAAATATCTTGGCTGTGTATTTTCTTCTAAAATTAATGGCGTATGCGCAAAACACTAGAACCACAAGAAGCAAAGAGACGTTATAGTTAGGAGAGAGTTTGGTAAGCTGTCACCACAAAGCCTTATTAAAAATACTTTATACTAAAAGAGCACCATTTTTAATTATGGGTCAGGACCTTGGAGTTTTTACAAAGCAATTGACATTGAAGATATACATACGTCATTTTGTAAATATAATATTATTATTATAAAATACACTCCCAATGAATGTATCTATAATGAATTAGAAAGAATGCCAAGAAAGTAGCAAAAAATATGAATAAATAGAGATAAACAGTTTTATTAATATTTTTATTATGTATAGTGCACATTTTAAAAAAATATAATTTATTATACCTTGATATATTATTGACAAATGTTCAATATACCATCAGAACTCAAATTAGATGTATATAATAAAAAGTTGATGTGAATAATACTTATAATCATAAAATAAATAAGTATTTTATAAATAATTAATCATAATATATTGAGAATTAATTTTATAATGCCCTTTCATTTTTAATGAATTAGTAAACTTATTTTTATGATATTAGTTTATACTTTCACTTGTTAAGTTACTCTGTAAATTAGAATAATATAAAAATATTCTTAACTAATTGTAAACAGGGGACATAATTCAAAACAAAAGTTTGATTAATCAATGTCGTAGAGAGCTTTGGAATTTAGACCTTTTGGATATATCGTATTAAGACGGTAAATCCAATAGGTTTCCTTTAACAGACGTTTCATCTCAGAATCAGCTATAACAATAAGTTGAAAGGAGAAATCGTGCAAAATATGAGAAATCTCGTTAAAATGTGCGGCAACATGAGATGAAAATGATTGATGGATATAATATTTTAAGTCTGTTCTATGTTGGATCACACGTTTAGATATTTGTTGACTGGTTTATCCAATATATTGGAAGCCACATTTTTTGCATGTGATCAAATAAATAACATTTGATGTTGCGCAATTAATATTATAATGCATATTAAATGTTTCTTTCGTATTATTACTATTAAAAGAAGAATTTTCATCAATAAAAGAACAGTGCGAACATTTAGGTCTATTACATTTAGTTGATGATCCCTTTTCGTATGATGTTTCTGCTAGTTTAGAATTAATTAGGAAATCTTTAAGATTTTCAGTCCCTTTATAAGTAAGTTTGGGTTTGCTTTCGTGTAACGATTTAACACTAGCTTGACATGATAAGAAAGTAGCAAGATATAGTAGAGGTGTTGGTTTAAATTATTAAAGATGGCTGAAGATAGATTCCCAAAACAAGGCTATAACCTACAATTGACATTAAACGGACACCGATTGTTGGGTAAATAACGTTAAAAATCTACTTTTCTCAATGGGAGAAGTCAAGGGGGTAGAGGTGATGAGAACCTCTTTTCCATCATATTTAAACAACGTTGTAAAGCATTTTTTGTACGACAACAATATGGAGAGTTAAATTCAATGAATAAATTACGATTCTATAATAAGATCAGAAACGAGTTTAGCTGTCAAAACCATATAGATTTTTAAAATCTTCACATTTTTCGCTTTCTATGTTCGGAACCTTTCCTCTAATAGTAAATATAGAGAGGTTTAAAAATGTTCAAAGGCTGTGCTCTGTTTTGTGTTGATGTAAAAGAAGATTTCAGATTATTGTTAAAGTGTCCCAAGTAAGAAAATTGGAGAAATGCCTATTTATCTTCGCACGTTCATTGTAACGCAGAGAGCAAAATGTTTTATAACACACGTTACTCTCAACACACACACACACAAACACACGCACGCACACACAGAGGTTATTAATTATTTATCTCTGACAACCTTCGCACGGGCTGTCAGATCAAATTGGGTGTAGTTTGCGTAGCTTTTTTGTAGCAGAAATTAAAATTCACAATCTTTATACATCATAAAAGAAACAAAACTATCCCCATATCAACTGCGTCAACGACTCTCTGTGTATTTTGCAAATAAACCCCGGTGTTTGTCAAATAACCTCATGTATCCCTTTAAAACTTGCAGTAGATATTTGATAACAGTAATGATGTCTTGTAGGATATAATCTGACCAAGTTGTGGGTATTAAAGTTACAGCAGAAAATATTATTTGTCCGGTAATTGCAGAATATAACGTTATTATCCAACCACAAAGCTGAGTAATTCTAAACAGTGTTCAAAAACATATTTAAAAATTATATTTTCTTTCCTCTCCTGTATATTTAGAAGCGTACAGTCGCATAAAGACATGATTTCCGTATGTCTAATGCAAGTCTGGTGCAACATGATTTCTGTATGTCAAATGCACGTCTGGTACAACATGATTTCTGTATGTCAAATGCACGTCTAGTACAGCATGATTACTGTATGCTGCATGCAGGTCTAACACATCATTCTGCATGTCGAATGTACGTCTAGTATAACATCAGAGGTATATGTCTAATGCACGTCCAGTATAACATGATTTCTGTACGTCGAGTACACGTCCAGTATAACATGATTTCTGTATAACATGATTTCTGTATGTCGAGTACACGTCCAGTATAACATGATTTCTGTATGTCGAGTACACGTCCAGTATAACATGATTTCTGTATGTCAAGTACACGTGCAATTTAACATGATTTCTGTATGTCGAGTACACGTGCAATATAACATGATTTCTGTATGTGAAGTACACGAACAGTACATGATTTCTGTATGTTGTTATGTATATTTAATTTAATTGTTTGTTTGTTAGTTTACATTTTTTTATTTCATTACATGCCATTGTAATGTAACATTGTGTGCTGGACTTGACCTTGACCAAAACTGAGATCATTTCTGCTTGACCTGATTGACTTTTGTTGTACTTTTTAAATTTCATTTTATGTAAACAAGTAATATGAGCTTCATTATTCCCTATGTGTATGAACGTAATATCAGGATTTTTATTCAGGTAAACTAGAAGAAGTAAATATGTTGATTTGGTTCAGGGGTTTGGAGTCTCCTAAGTGAATTTTACAGGTTATTGTGTTGTAAAAGTAAACAAGGCTCATTAGATCATTTTAGAAGGTTAATTTCCATTAGGTAATTTTTATTTTTAGAAAATGCTAATTGTGACCTGAGGTCAAGAAGAGAACTATATATATTATAACTGTGATGATTTTACCTGTCGTGCTTTAACATCTAGCACTTTCAAGTTGTATTATATGTTGTGACCAGTTTGAGCTGAATTTTATTTTCTTCAAATTACTGAATTCAAGTGATTATTTTCTCTGAAAATACAAAAGTGCTCTGATAAAATTCTTGGATGAAGACAATCACTGGAATTTATAATATATTCAAACCTGGAATTATATTACTGTGATTCAACAAAAGACTGTTGACACATCAGCACTCCATAAGCTTTAACAGACACGTCATCGCCTTCAGTTTTGGATCTCTTCGGGACTTTTACTGACCTTTTTCAGGACTTTATATTACTAGGACTTGTGTCTGTAATTCTTGGATTATTTTGGGATTTAATTCGCAATACCGTAAGTTGTTTTTTCACTTTGTGTTCTAGGTAAATAAATACAGTTATTAAATTTTTACAAAGCTTGGTGTCTTTCACTCTTTTCTGTCACTTATTTTAAGAGCATAGACTCGTAACAATGTTCAAACGCACGTCCTGTACAACATGATTTCTGTACGTCAAGTACACGTCCAGTATAACATGATTTCTGTATGTTCAGTACACCTCCACTACCTTAATGGCATTACAAGCACTGCACTGAATACGTCATCGTCGTCACATTTTGACAAAGACGAGACTTTTTCCATTAGCTCAAATAGACTGTGAGGATACAAACTCAGTCCAGTCGAAAATACAAAGTCGATACATTGGCTAGTCTAGACCTGACAAAGACTTGATTTACTTGCATTCAGTTGGACTGAGGAAAAAAACCTCGAGATAGAAGCTATACTAGACTGCACAATAACCTGTCCAAATTAAGTGGGAACCGGCCGGAATATCTATTCAATAGTTCAGAAAGTGAAATACATGCAACTTAAACACGAAAAACAGAAAAGCTAACAACGTAATACACTATATTTTGACACATATATATTATGACTCTGATATCATTTCACCTATCTGTGAGATATATTTAGGAGGAGGACACAAGGTAGTAAAACGACTACTAATAGCAGCACCGCTTCATATAAATAAATCTATCTGAACATTTTTGTCTTGGTGTTCAAGAATGTTTCTGTCATAAATGAAGGATATTCACACGTTTTGTTAATTCACACTGGTTGTCATATTTTACTGCCAATATTTTTCTCTTTGTATTCCAGAGGTGTAAACAAAGTTTTATAATTCAATAATATATTAATTCAAAGCAAAATGATCGAAACATGTCCTTTATCCTTTAGCAAACAATTTCTTTCTAAAATTGCTTCGGTATTCTTGACAAATAATAATTGTACAATATTTACATTATTTTTTCTTGGTCTATATATGCTGCATGAATACGAAATGCTAGAGTGAGGAAACAATGCAAATCATGTGGTGCACGTCTACGCACTAAGGTGGCAGGCTGCAATTCGAAAACTATTGCCCAAGAATGATAAGCAATAAAAATTTCCGCCTCTACTGAGAAATTGTCACGTTTAGTCATTAATGGATTTATTAAAAAATATTGCAGGCACAATATGCTGATGTTGCTTGATACATACAAGAATAATCTCTTCTTAGTATTCTTCCATCAAATGTACATTTTTATATACCACCTTTGAAGAGTTTCTGCGATGCATCATAATCATAAACATTATCATTGAAAGATGAATGAGTCTGAGTTGTTAATAACCAGAAGAAGAAAGAAGAAATCCACAATTGTTATCGAAACGTTCGTTGCCAAGTAACAATCATTAAAACAGTATATGGAGACTTATATGTAACTGAAATTGAGTCAAGCACCAGGCGAGGTAATGAAATGAAGTTTTAACACGAACAGCAGATAATAGTTCAATCGTAATGGGCGATAAGACTTGATTGATTTTCTTCGCTCTTTGTTGCATTGCGTAAATCTGGAATCCAGGAGAGTGTTTATTGTTCTTTTTAAAGCAAATAATTTAAATTCCTCGACAAAAGTGTAGCTGCAGACAGATGTTCATTCACTTGATGTCAAATTAGGTCAGGATGGAGTACTGCGCATGGGTTCTGATTCTGAAATGATATGTAAGACAGGAGTCTTACCTTGACGAAGAAATGAAAACAGTTCCGAATAGATAATGTAAAGATACATGAATGTTGTTTGTTTGTTTTTTTGTTTATTTGCATCTTTCTGAATAGAGTGTGACGATTTCAGCAAACGGTAGGTCTTATGATTTTGTTCATTTTTGCACTGTTGCTTTTATTCTTTTAATGTCAATGGTAGTGTTAGAGAGATTTTCCTAGGTCTCCTTGCTTAGCTAAAATATAATGTATTTCATGGAAAAATATGTACTGAGTGCTTTTGGCACATTCACACAAGCCAATTAATATCAAAAGATGCAAAAGGAATTGACAGGAAACATATTGGAAATGCCAAGTTAAAAGAAGGATAACAATCCCTGACAATGTAATTCGTATCCAGAATAAATAAAGGCGTAACAGATACTAAGTTTACGCTTTACTTTCATCTTCCCGCAAAATTTATTTGCATGATAGGTGACATGTCCAAAGCGCAATCACGAAACGATTTCAGCTTTACATAGAAAGTAAACTATTTGCATATTTTTGACGTGCTGTTATAGTATTCAATCACTGTTTACAAAGTGAACTTCTGCAGCAATTAAGTCATTACATTTCTAATTTCCTTGAGAATGACTGCGACGAATGTGTGTACAAACACACAAGTAGCTGAAAATGCACACTACTGAAGAGTGTCTTAAACAAACAGTATACTTAATATCATGAGAGAACAAAGGAAGAATAACAGATATTGATACAATGTCTTGCTTCTTTTCAAGTCATTGGTAAATATTTCATTGAGAAATAAAGAAACCTGTAAATTGTGTTTCAGGAACTAGCAAAGACTGATTAATTTGTGGTTTTAATTAGATTCTACTGACCTTGTCCAAACTTACCAATTGGTCCCAGCACTTCTGTATAAATCCACTTAACTGGAATCGAGTGATTTATGTTGTGACTCACGATGAATGTGTATATAAGTGCATCATCATCCTCATATTTTGTTCCTCCTTATATTTTCTTTCTTTCTCGCTCTTCCTTTCCAAAATTACTGTTATAAGTCACTGTTAGACTTTTTTTACACATATATCTGTATATTCATTGTTTTACTATGCATTTTCTTTCTATCTCTTTTTAAAATTTCTTTCATCAAGTTAATCGTTCTCTCGATCTCTACTGTAATTATTTTCTTTATCAATGTGCAGGTGATCATTGTTGTTAAGAAGATGTTTTTGTTCCTCACCTAAAACATGCCTAAGGACAAGTAACAAGCAGTCAGTGTCAACATTTATACATACGCTTTAAAACATAAATACATAATTTATTTTCGTTCTTCGTCCACCACATTCTTCTTATTTGTTCGGTCATGATAGAGATAGATTGATAGGTGGGTATTTACATAGATGGAGAGATAAAAAGATAAGTGACGGGCGGACCACACTTAAAAAAGGATGTATGGATGACCAACGTATTTATTTTGATATGTATATTTCAATGACGGAATCAAAAGAAAAAACATAAACATTGAGATGCGTCATGGATGCCGAAATAAACATTTCTCTTTATTAAAAGGACAAAAAAAGGCAACATTTCATTTTTACATATTTTTCCGATACTATCCTTCACGCTTTGAATGAAATAAGTAAAGACAAATTTATGAAAATGTTCATTGGGTTCCCAAATGTATTCGTGATGAAACTTATGAAATGAACAAAATGTCATCTGTGACACGTTAATATGCAATATAAAAAGTACGATCACCATTTCATTTCCAAAACTTCAACACTCGTAATACTTTGGTACCTACTTTAGGATACAGGTAAACCTGATAAAGCCATGTTGGGCCATAAACAAGTACCATCAGCAATCGCATTGGAAATTAGTACAACTCGTGAACTCACGGTTACGAACTGAGGGTATAATTCTCCAATGATCAATAGGCAGTGCCCTATATATCTTTCAGTTTAATTGAAGGCTATATTCGTATCACGTGACGATCTGGCATTATGGTACAGACATTGCCCGGCACTCGATTCTGTAGAAACGGTATTAGCACAAAATTACTGAAAATGTAATCACTTCACCACGTTAATGCTTTGCTGTGAAAGAATATTTAGTAAATTCGGTACCTTAAAGTTTGAATGTCATTAACATTGACGCTATCTTCCGTTTAATTTTGTCTAATTGGTTCGTTAATTGGGGACAAGTAGAAATCATCAAGGGATGATTTATCTTTTATCAGTTATTTATATCGATGTCCAACATTATTTTAGGATTGAAGTAATTCACCAATTTGTTTTGAAAAGTAATTTTAAGTTAAAGATTCACGCCTTATCAAACGTTCCAGCTTAAATATGCTATAATCTTGCGACTTTCACTTTCATTTTGGCATTCTTTCTCTGATTCTTTTACATTTTTGTAAAAATATAAAGTTAATATATACTTAGCCTAAGTGGTTAGAGCGTCCGCCTCGGATGCGGCAGGTCGCAGGTTCGAACCACGGCAGAGTACTACCAAAGACTTATAAAAATGGTTCTAACAGCTGCCTCGTTAGGGGCTCAGGATTAAGTGATTAGTGTTAGGACTGGTCGGCCTGGTGTCAGGATAATGTGACTGAGTGGGACGTCATGCTATATGTCTGCGGCATGATGCCCCACTGCTAGACATCACTATAAACTGCCACACTACAGACATCATAGCGATATGACTGAAAAATATTTAAAACTACGTTAAAAATCCAAATTACACACACACACATACACGTACACACTGTACTTAAATATATAAATCCAGGCAATAAAAATGAATCAATTTAAAATTCTAAACATAATGAATTAAAGAACAGATTATATTAATTCATCGATTAATAAATGAAATTATATTCAGTACAATGTTGAATGTCAAATATTTAAATTAACTGGCCTCAGTTTCATCAACAAAAGTTTAAACTAAATCTAACCGTAAGTTATTTGGTTGCTTAATTTTAAGTTATACTTAAATGTGGGTCAGTCAGATCGCTCGATTATAAACTGGAATATAACAAGAAACCCAACTTTTGCTGGGGAAATTTAAGCCACAAGATTCAGAGGATACAAACAAGAGCAATAATTATTTTATTGCAGTCTGTTTTGGCATTTAAATTATATAACAATGATAGTTCTTCTCGCAAATAAATTGTAACACACACTCGCAAATATTAAGCAAAAGTTTTTTAAATGGTTTGAAAACACCGCATTGTAATACGTGCGTTTTTTTTTTTTTTCATGTTGTTGTTGTTGTGTGTTGGATTTTTAACGTAGCTTTAACAATTTTTCAGTCATATCGCTACGATGTCTGCAGTGTGGCAGTTTATAGTGATGTCTAGCACTGGGGCATCATGCCGCAGACATGTAGCATGATGTCCCACCCAGTCACATTATCCTGACACCAGGCCGACCAGTCCTAACACTAACCTCTTAATGCTGAGCGCCAAGCGAGGCAGCTGTTAATACCATTTTTGTAAGTCCTTGGTATGACTCGACCGGGGATCGAACCCACGACCTCCCGCATCCGAGGCGGACGCTCTAACCACTAGGCCACCGGAGCGGTTTATAAATAGTTTGAAAGGTTGTATAATGTCAATCATTAATCAATGTCTGTCCGTCTGTCTACATCAACTGAGAGTGACATTATCATACCAGATGCAAGTTACACTGTCAATGGATGGCGCACAGAATGTCACTTGTCATGGAACAAAACTAGTGTCTTCCGTACGCGATCGTGCCTTACTAGATCCCTCACGCGGTTAGGTATAATACATATCTATGCGATTCGGTATAATGCACTATTTAATTTTGCTCTTGAGAAATAGGACTTGTCCTGGGTGAATAAATCTTCCTATCTCCCAGTTACAAGGGCAAAACAAGTACAATATTAGATACATAGTATTTCACGAAGATGAGTAGGAGACTGGAGTGTCGGATTCTAGATGCAGTTCTTAAGTGGCATGGAAATATTGGATGGGCGTATGAGCTTGTTATTTATTTATTTATCGCGTGTAGTGCATGCGCAGCCGTTTAACAACGTCATCATCAGTAAGGTGCAGAGCCTGCAGTCCACCGGGGAACTTTGTCAGTGGACAGTTGTTCACAATGTGTGACATGGTCTATAGAGATCCACAGCTACAGGAATAGTCAGTGTCCTGGCCCCAGCGGAGAAGGTTGACTGCACAAGGATCCTGTCCTGTCCGGAAACAGGTCAGCGTGATCCACAGATGTCGTGCAAGGTTGAAGCCAGGAGGGCATACAGATGGTTCAGCTACGAGGGAGTGGTTTGCATTATTTGTTGAAGATCACTCATCACTCCACGCCAAAATAGCTGTCATATTCTCCGACAACTGACCTAACCAGATTGGATGTCTCGATGACAAGCGGACTGCTGCATGTGAAGTGATGTCTGTGTAGAGTGGAAGTTTCTCACTGGCATAAACCCTATCCAGCAGTTTTGTGGTTGCTTCCTGGCGACGGAGATATGGAGGAGGAATGTTGCTGAGTACCGGCAGCCATGGTAAAGGAGTAGGACGTAGTGTTCCAAAGATTGTGCACATTGTTGTGTTGAACTGGAAGTCAATTAGCTTGGTATGGGACGATCGAGCCCAGATAGGAGCGCAATACACGGTTGTAGAATAACAGAGGGCCAGTGCTGATGTCTTGAGTATCTGAGCAGTGGAGCCCAAGGTTGAGCCAGCCAATTTGTGGAGTAGGTTGTTTCGATTGCTCCGTTTTGCTGCAGTTTTCTTCAGGTGGTTGTAGAATGTCAGTGATCTGTCCAAAGTCACACGAATGTATGTTTCTATCGGGTCGTGTTTTATGTGCTTCTTATGAGGAGGATGCAAAGCTCAAGGTTCGCATTTGCATTGTTAAGGTGGAAGACGCTGGAAACTGTCGTCGTTGTGTCGTATATAAGACATTGCACAGCCGTGGATCTTATTTCTTGAAGAAGTCTGTCATTTCCTCCAGATCCTTGTTCAATGCCTCCACAAGCTCAGTAAACGAGCGACGTTCGGTCCCAAGAGCAATATCATCTGCGTACATGAACGTGTGCGACTGTGTTTCAGGCAAGTCATTGATATAAACGTTGAACAGACGGCGAAAGAACAGACCCCTGTGGGAGTCCATTAGTTTGACGTCTCCACGAGCTGCAGCTCTCTCGGATGTGCACTCTGAAGCGCATGTCGCTTGTAAACATATTTTGTATAATGACTATATTGCATGAGAATGAGTATAATGCAGTGAAGATAACATTCTCATGCTTGTTTACATATCCAAACTTAATTCATGCTAAGATAAAAGTCGTGTAAGCAGCCGATAGTAACACATCGACATGGACAGGTTCTCTGCTATTCTTTCGGGAATGTTGCGTACTTAATTCGATGATGAAAGTCATTTCATATAAGACACAAATCGAAACATCTTTAAAGTATCATATTTATTACTTATTAAAACAAAAATATAAAATATTGAAAACGATTGTAATATTTGCAAAAACGTTTAAGAAAATCAAGAGGAAGAAAAGCTGTGTGTAAAATTGAATCATCTGAAAGTCATCATATTCAGCTCCTTATAATGTCTGTACTTTGTAGATATCTATAGGGATAAGTCATGGCAGTCCGCCCGTGTGTACATTTGTTCATGCATCCATCCATCATTCTATCCGCCACTTCGTTTTTTAACCTGAAATCCCTATTCATCGATTGAGAATATCTGATGACATTAGGTATGGTAGAATGCAGCTACAGTCAGGGATCCCGGCTGCAGTGTACCGGGCCGTGGAGGATTGGGTGGAATCAAAGCGGACATTTTCATTGGTTATATGGACCCTTCCATGTAAAATTATCTAAAGTAAACAGCACAAACAAGTGGCCAGTTTTGCTGTATTATTTTTGAGACTGAAAGCAAATAATTGTTTACTACGTTATTTTACAAAGTTTCTAGCTGCAAAAATACAATGACGTTCTAGCACCAAATTTTATACATTGTCTTAGATGCTTATATAGCATAGATAATTGACACATAATAATACAGATAAAATATAGATAAAACTGGATGATTAGGATACACATGTCGTTACTGAAAACCATGCTCCTATATATGAAATTCTTATTTTCCTTTTGATTAAATAACACATATTGATTAATTAATGAAGTTCTATATAAATTTAGAATATATAAACCTTTAGGATGGACATGAGGGATCGCTGAAGTTATTGATATTATTAAGATATACACAAGTTGTACTCTTACTCTTAAATTGATATATTGTCTATGTACGAACTACAAGCAGAAACTGAAGCCCTATCAAGGTAGGGATTGTTTGTATATAACTTATCTATTTGATTAGAATATCTGTGTGAGCGGTATTTAACACGAATGATTCTCTATATTATTTATACTAATTAGGGTCTCCTGCGGCCCTAATTTCCGTTGGCGACCCCAGAATTTATATTTATTTGAAAATAATCCCAGTTACCAATGCTTTTGCATATTTGTTGACTGATTATTAAAATGGCGATGAAATGTTATTAAAAGTTTATAAACTTTTCTTATTTTGCTTCATCATATTGTTGTATAAGAAACTGGGTTACAGTAAAATAATTTCCATAGTGGAAGTCCTCTTTTTATATTGTTTAGATTTAGCAAAAATCTTTAGTTATTAACGTTTTTGTCAAGGTTCCGGGGTGAATTTTAGGCGGCAAATTCCGTATATAGTACAGTAGATAGTAATGGTCGATACACACAATGTTTTGAATTGCTTGTATTCAACATGGGGCTAGTGGTTCATATGCCATCGTATGCATGGTCAACTGTGAAATACTAAATGATTTGTTGGCTTCTTTATTTCACATGAACCAAATTATGTTTTGTTAAGATTTTTATTTCACACTTTTTATGAAAATGAAATATAGTTTTAAATCTTGTTCAATAATCTAGCATTTTGACTTGTGTCTGCTTGGTAAATATATTCTGCAAAACATTCATATCCTTTAAAATGGAAAACTTTGATTCAATGTAATGGTGCCATGGTGATAGGCACCTTATTTTAATAACACATGTAAGCATAAAAAATAAACAAAAAACAAAAACAAAAACAAAAAAACCCCCCAAACCCTCAAAACAAATAGAACTATTGTGATACAAGCTTCATTTATATTATGTTAGATGAATAAATAGATAAAAATGTTTCTACTGCCACTACTATTTCAAAAACAAACTTTTCTGCAAAACCATAACAAAATATAACTACAGTTCAAATTGGATTTAGAGTAATAGTTTTTCTCTGATACAAAGGGGCATCTAAAATTAGATTGCAACAAATATTACGAGTGATGAGATATGGGAGGTTAGGAACCATAATCCTCTGTGTTAAAAATTCTCCAAAATGCTCGTTCTGTGATGAAAAAGTCCCAATTCTAGGGATGTTGTCCCCCAAATTTGACATTTGGAATAATCTGTGACGAAAAGTTTGAAAGTTTGTGAGAAAATATGGAAGTAATTGTATATGGAGTAGATGTTTCTGAATATATTGTTGATTAATCTTCGCATTATTTTCTCAGCAGGATTATTATAGAATTTTTTGTATCATATAGTTTGTTATTAAGTAGTCTTCTAATGACGGCTGCCTTAAGTGGCAAGGATATTTATTTATGCCAGTTGATGCTATTAATTCTAAAATAGAACGTCTGTTAACATATTTGATTCATCGTTTGGATACTGTCCATCCAAAAGTTTGAAATTCTAAGATTATAAAGAAATTTCATTAATTGATCAATTCAAAAACTTTAATCATTTCTATATGTTTAAAGGAAAATAAAGCTATCTGTATCTATTTCAGTACATATAAGATATATATGCGTTGGCTCTCATCTCAAGTTCTTTATAATAGCTCCTGTCTCCACTTAAAATTAGTTTTAAGGGGTAAACCTATATTAAACATTTTATACGTCGTCTAAAAATGCAAGTAGATGTTAAAGTTAGCCAAAATTATATATGTGAGGAAAACATGCGTCATTGCAGGGTGGTGATCAATAATATAGAGTGATACATTATTAATTTAGAGGATGCGTACATGCGGCCCTCCAAGCCGTATACTGTCGCCCGCAAAATGATTGGCGTCACAAGGTGTCATGAGAGATCACAAAGGTGGTGCGGTCCTTGGGCCATCGCAAATGCCCTCATGCGGTCCTCAGGGTAGTTTGACACCCCTGGTGTAGGGTGATGGTAGGCAGAAATAGATTCCTTACTACATGCTCTTATCAGCGCTTGAACGACGATCGGTAATGTTAGAGAGTTCATACACATGTTCAACAGCTATATTCAATGTAACTCAGATAAAGTAAATGCCAATTCAGATTCTAAAGGCAGCTACCGGGGATGTGAAAAACTGCGGTTCAAGATTACGTAAACAGAAGGTTCATGGACTGTTTCTCCTACCTGAACTCCATCTGCACAAACCGAGCGAGGATGTTAATATTTGACTTTAATATTTCCGATAATTTTCAATAAGACAGCCGTATTATGTTATTAAGCATAATATCTAATGCATGTAACAATGCGAGTAAGGATGCTAATATTTGGATAACTGTGTCAAGATGATGAGTAGATCACAATGAAAGTTTCGAATTCTGGATGGAGATGCTCCCCACCCACCCCCAACTCGAACTTCCGGAAGGGAGAGCAGCTAAATGTAATACATAGATCTCGTGAAGAAAATTCAGCCCAGAGAAAGTTTTGCAATATCCTAAATAAACAATATAGACGACTCGTAATAAACACCTAGGCAAGTACTTTCTTCATATTTGACTTTTAAACTACTATGATCCCTTTGAGTTCATGCGAGCGACGAATAAAAGTTTCTAAATGAAAGCACTATGCACGCTCTAACGGTAAAAACTAATCCAAGCTCGACGACACGTTTTTGTTCTGTTCCAAGTTTTATTGCACTGTTTTTAACATTGTATGCAGGCATAGGTTGTTTTTGTATTGTTATTACGGTCTGTGACGTTTATTTTCCATTGGAACATATCAAAACAGTTCTACATATAACGTCTGATCACTAATATAACACTAATTGTATGCTTTATTTTCTTTCAGACGCCGGTAAGTGCTTACATTCGCGATGAATATACATCCTGACTTAAGTAAGTAAATGTACCTGACAATTTTAGGTAATGTTTTACCTAATTTGG
Source organism: Megalonaias nervosa (assembly GCA_016617855.1). NCBI lineage: Eukaryota > Metazoa > Mollusca > Bivalvia > Unionida > Unionidae > Megalonaias > Megalonaias nervosa. The sequence continues at coordinate 16,291 of JAECUM010039859.1, read as the reverse complement.
ATGAAAAACTGAAGTTTATGGTGTAAGATGTAGCTAAAATTAGATCTTGCCAATAAGCAGAGAAAAATAGGAGAGATATACATAAATACTATTTATATGCAGTTTTGCCATACTATAAACGTAGAAAATGTATGGGTAATACAGAAAAGTGACTCCGTCTATGAAAAGAAAACTGAGAAATTAAAGGATGAAAAAGAAGCCTTATGCAGATCATGCCCATTTCAGACGAATATCACCATAGTAGATTAGAAACATCTGGCCACGAAGAAGATGTTAATAGTATTTGTCAGCTCTTTCGTATATAATTACTGTGGTAGATGTAATATCAAAAAATAAGATCAACATAAATACGTTAGTTGTCCTGGCATAATGACAAAACCCACTATTTTGATACTGCAATGAACCTTCTATACATTGCCGTAAACTTAAATAAATTATTTCAAGTTAATATAATATGCAAACAAAATCGGTAATTAGGCATTGATTGACATATTAAACAACATATCAGTTTTAACTGTAGAGTGTTTTAAAGTATCAAATTCATAGTCACTTCAAAATTTGAAATAAAAATACGGAATCTTATTTAATAACAATTTTTTTTAATTGCAGTTATACTACTCGACATTGATGTAAACATACAAATACTTGTGACATTTAAATATGATAGTTCTAAGCGGAAATGATTATTTATATCTGGTGTTATACGTAAAGTAATGCCTTGGCATTAATTAATTAATTCTTCCGATTAAATAAGAATAATTGTTTCAAGCTCAAACGTGTATATACAAATCCTGATTCATGCCTAGTTTTTTCTTTCCAAAAAATAAAGTGAACAAAAAAATCAAAGATCTTCGTGTATAATATAATATTGATACATATAAGCAATTGGGACGGAGAGGTACGGTGTAGTTGAAGAGGTGCAGACAAATTGAATCGATGGATGAGAGAGAGAGAGAGAGAGAGATCGAGAGATCAGTAAAGGAGAAAGTCGTTGTGTTTTTATGTAAAAGGCAGTTTATGGGACAACTAACCTCTGTCACTTTCGTAAATGCTCTTGCAAACGCTGTTGTTAATTATACTGATTACAAATAGTTACAAAGACTAGTAAATACTAAAATAGATATTACTGCCACCAAAACGTACCTGATAAAACAGACTTCTTCCCAAAGAGAAACGAAGTGTGATTTTTGTTTTTGCCTCAGATGAATATACTAAATTAATGAAAACATATAACAATCTTACACTTAAATCGACTGCTCCGTTCAACAGATGCTGCAGATTAATTTAAAACTTTTACATATATAGTCTGGGCTACTAAAGTCGTTATGATGGATTTGACGTCAATTAATCAAATCCTGTTATATCGCTAACAAAGTATTAGGAGATTATTTATGCAATATTGGACCCATTGTTTTCGATTTTTCATTCATCCTTTCAAAACGTTCATCAAGTACACATTTCGGAAGGGATCTAGGAATACTCTGTTTTACTTTTTATATCTATTTTGTTAGACCGTTATGTAATTTAGTAATGTTTGCTTGATCGATTAAACAATTACACCAAAACACGTTTGTAAATCACTTTTGTCGAACTTTTGAATACGTTGACATTTTTGTACCTACCTAATATACAGCAAACTATGCAGCTTAAAGGGAAATTTAGATCATTTAGAACCAAAGATAGCAACAGAGCTAGATAAAAAAAGACATTGGTATTAAGCATGAGATTCGATACGGCTAGATCAGAACAGCAAATCATTCAACAAAATAAACCCAAGTACTGGAGTAAAAACTTGCAATTGATACAAATGATTAAAATGTTGAATTATTGTAATACAAATTTGAATGATAGTAATACAAGGTTAGATCAATTTGATGATAATTATACAGACTCCTCCATGTAACCGTAATCCCATGACTACCAGCCGAGGTGGGTGTTCATATTTGGTATCATGTTTTATATGGATCGGTAGATGACAACAAAGTTATCGCATCTTAAAGGCAACTCCGTTTGTGGAAGGTTGGCGTGGTGAAAGCAGGGAGTGTCGTGGTGGAAAGGTAAAATGAATGAGTTCGAATATTTATTTTACTCTCATCTCAACTTGTCTGTGATGGCAAGTTAAAACTGGTGGAAGGGTTAAAACTGGGCTGAACGTTTTTTAATCAGACTAGACATTGTTGATTTCAAACGTCATGCACCATTAACTCTGTGGCCAAAAATTGCATACTTGTAATGAGGCGATAATGAATAACGTTTGAGTTGATAGTAACGACGATCAGTACTGCACTAAAATTTGCCTCCATCTGCATTTTTATGAATATATTATTATTAGTTGTGTCCGGCAGTACGTCTATTCGTCTGAACGACCAACGAATATTCTGATTGTATCCTGAAATTTCTCTGGAGCGATTGATAGAAAGTTCGCTATACGTAGAATGATGTTTAACGGAAGCTAGCAAATGGAAAGGACGGTTTCAGATTCTTTTCGCAGCTACCCGGGGCTGTAGAGCATATAAATATACGGAGTGTTTCTATTACCTTAATTTGATTTACACATACTGAACGGAAATGATAATACTTAGATATTTATTTAAATGTGTCATGATAATGAATAGATTATATCAAATTACATAATTGGGTATTAACCCTATCCCCTCCCCACACACAATAAAGGGGACAGGCATGCAAATTGTAAACAATGCAGATATTGATAATGATTACAATTCTCTTTCATACTTTTGAGTTCGGACACCTACTTTTGCAAAACTCTTCTGAGAAATACAAGTACCACTTTGAGATTATTTTCTTGTGGAAACATAAATGGATAGTTTTCGATTGGGCGGTAGTATAAATGACGTATTAATCTGAATGGGTAATGCCTTCGGTATTCACATTCAATCCGCTCATTAAAAGACGATCTTATGTCTTTCTAATGCCACACTTTTTTTCAATTAAAAATGAAACATAGTACTTTTTACATTTTAATTTTTGTTTGCTTGGAGCTTTAGTTGTGTGTAAACGTTAGCTTTAATGACAAATATCTTATCTTCAGAATGGACACGAATGATAGATAATTATATTCTATTAATCTTGCTGAATGCACAAATAGGGATGTGTGGACGACAATAAATGATATAACTGATATATTATTACATATTACTAATAATATTAATATTATCTGACATAATAATTTAGTTATTAGAAATCATCTAACCTGTAGGATAATATTAGTTCTTCATGTTTCAAAATTCACATTATATTATCACATATCACATGCCGGTCTGTCGGGTGGATAGTTGTATCTGTCTGTAATAACCTCTACATACTTTGATGTAGCTCATGGGGAATTTGATTTAATAATTATCGAGTATAACAGATGCAAATAGGAGATAATGCCCATCGTAAATCAGTTAGAAAAATAGAAATCCAAAATATTGATGAAATGTTGAAACCTTTTGAGAAACTTTGAGTCCAGACACCTAGTTTTGCACAATCCTTTTTTGAGTCATACAATGCAACCATGAGAATAAGATTATTTTCTTCATAAGTAAAAAATACTTCCATTTGGATAGTTCGCATGGATCAGTAATATATATGACTCGTTAAAGAAAATACCTAATTTCTTTCAATATTTTCAATCAGCCCGCCAATTAAAAGACGACTTTCGCTCTTTTTATAACTGCGCATTTTTTTCGATTTAAAAGGATAGATTCATTTTTAAACTGCAATGTTGATTCGCATTCCGCTTAAGAAATTTATTAGTTGTAGCTTTGTGGGTGTGGCATATACACGAATCACATTTAAGTACAGTTTGCTGATCTTTCAGAAGTCATAAAATCACAAAATATAACATTAAAACGTTGGAAATAAGTTCTAGTAGATAGACTGTCTTATACTTTGATAGGTATAACGTAGGCAGATACAAATTTACTGGACATCCAATAATGTACGGTATCACTTTGATCTTGAGATTCATTGCCACTCTACAGTTCTTCCTAATTTGAAAGTTCCAGTCGGAAATGATGAATTACATCTGCGTTTACCCACTGTATCTGTATATTATGGGGCTTGACATTACAGATTCTAACAACACAAACATTACATCATCGTATTTCAAAGCAGTTCGAATTTACGAGGTGGCAAGTAGTAATATACAAAACCAAGCTTAAGTCGTATGGTTATCTCGTTAGGTGTATGAATTGTGACCCGTGACCTTGTTTTGCTTATTAAATTGGACCGCTTTTGTTTCAATGCAAGAAATCATTCTGTCCAAGAAGAGTTAAATATGTTCCAAATTAGACGTGTTTCTTTCCAAGAAAGGACATTTTAAAACCAAATATGATCAACACTACAGGGCATAAATGAAGACATATGTACTTTGGCAAGACAAAGAATGAATGAAAAGGAATAACGCTAACAATATGCAATGTTGATTCGCATTCTGCTTAAGATATTTATTAGTTGTAGCTTCAACGAAAAATGTCTTGTGTGTAGCAGATACATGAATCACATTTAATTACATTTTATTGATCTTACAGAAGTCACAAAATTATATATATATATATATATATATATATATATATATATATATATATATATATATATATATATATATATAATATTAAATCTAGGAAATAATGTCATGTAGATCGACTGTCTTATACTTAGATAGGTATATGGTAGGAAGATACAAATTTATTAGAGAACCGATAATGCACAGTATCGCTATAATTTTTAGAGTCGTTGCCAATCTACAATTCGTCCTATCAAATACGATAATTCCTGTCAGAAATTATGAATTATATTTATACGTAACGCATTGTATCTGCATATTTTGAGACAACTTTTGAATCTGTTAATGTGTTATTGTGATAACGAATCAAATATTCAAACAACACAAACATTGCTTTCTAGTATTTCAAAGCAACTCGAAATTAAGAGGCGGAAACAGTGATATATACAACTTAGCTTTAGTCGTATGATTGCTCTACGGAGATTCGAACCCAGGTCCGCGGGTAAACGGCACCCGTCTTCTTTCCTGCACGCACCAGCCCATATTCCAATGGATGCCTATTCTATTATGCCTATTCTAGGGCATATTCCTATGGGCTGGTGTATGCAGGCAAGGTAGTATATATATATATATATATATATATATATATATATATATATATATATATATATATATATATATATATATACAAAATCAAGGGCAAGCGGGATACAGATAAAATGAAATGGATTGTACTCTAGACGCAATTGGTCAGTATTATTGTTTGGAGAAATACTTCTGTTACCAGGTATAAGGCTATATATATGGAAAGATGAGATCAACAAGACTTCAGACTAATGCTTAGTGTATGTGGTAAGTCGGTGACACAAACAAGAACAATAAAGAAAGCCTTTAAATAAACACAGTTGCTTTGTTAAGAGAGAGAGAGAGAGAGAGAGAGAGAGAGAGAGAGAGAGAGAGAGAGAGAGAGAGAGAGAGAATAAATATACTTCTTTTATCAGGTCTTTGCCATATTAACTGGAAGTCGGTTCTTTATCTCATCGAACTTTTCTAGGTTTGGTAAATGCTCTTCACGAACGCAGATGTGAATTCAACTGGTTAAACGTGACCATAAAAGTCCTCTAAGAATTCATGAATATTGGTTATCTGAGAACAGATACACACATTTTAAGTTTAAAAACCAAATGAATGAGTTATCCTATCACAAGTACTCTGAAATTGGCAATATGTAGGGATATATTATAGCTATACTTTTGTGGATATATGTTATGGCAGTCGATTCGTACGTTCTTTTGTCAACTCGTCCATCGGCAACTTCTTCTTGTAACCTGAACCACATCTTCAGGGATGGGTAGAGGGTGGTCATACTGGATATATTTTGTGACAATTATGAGATTTTAGATTACGACCATAGTTCGAGATCGCTGCTGTTGCTTCCCAATGAGTGGTGCATTAGATTTGGTAGGAATGTCTATTTAATTGTTTTGGCACTTATCTTTGTCACTCGAACTACATTTACACTAATAGATTTGTGATGATATTTGGTGTGATATTTCAGATGGATCAGTAGACGACACCAAAAGTATCTAATTTTGAATGCAGTCTTGCAAGATGAAGGTGATTTTATCTCGAGGGTGGTGCGGGGACAAAGATTTAAAATGGAATTATTTCTGATGGCTCTCATCATAAGTTGAAACTCTTATAAGTGGCATAACGATATTAATAGTTTCATATGTACACTAAAACGCGTTATTATCAATTTTAGTTAGAGATCATTAAGTCTTTGTGCAAATTTTGAACTTGTACAGATGTGATGAATTATATACAAACATTTAGAGGAAAAGATTGATTAATGATATTGATAATTTGGTTTCAGTCATAGTTTTTAATGACTTCATTATTCATGGTATCTTAAGTCTTGCCAGTTCGTTAGTTCAGATGTTATCATTGTCACCTGAACGTGATAGACTGTAATTTCCCATTTTTAAGTATGTGAATATGCCTTGTTCACATCAGAACTTTCGTTCAATAGAAGCAGCGTGTGGTTTATCTGATATGGTTTGGCAATTGTCAGTTTGGTCAAATAAAAAGAAAAAAGAGAAACGTGCAGATGCAATATTTTTCACCAACAACATTTATTCCAATAAAGGCCTAAGTACTCTTAAGAGCTCTTGAGAGAAAACAAGCCTTACGAAATAATTTTGTAGGGCGTGGCCATTGTTTTTATTGACAACAATTTCTATTCAATTACACCATTGCATGATGACACAACACATAACTTCAACAGAGCGATGTGTCCGGTAATTGGATCTGGTAAATTTCTGGAATTATCATTATTAAGTTATATTTCACGTGAAAAAAAAATAAATATGTAACAGGATGATCCATGTTTGGGGTCGGATAATAGCGAATACACTAAAACCAATGTCGTGAATAAGATGTTTATTTATATTTTGAGTGAAATTTATTAAAATATCTAACGCTAATCTCATGCGCATAATTGAAATAATGAATTTACCAAAATGATTCGCAAAGAGTTAATCAACTTGATTTATGGATCTATCACCATGGATGATAAACGTTTAGAAATTAAACTAAAATTAACAATTAGGTTAATCAAATGAGGGGTTTACACAACTGTGAATGTGCAGTTATTCATCACTGGTGAATAGTGTATGGAATGTGTGCACTAACGGATAATATTTGGTCCACAACTAGTAAAAAGAACGAAATTCTCTAAATATATAGTGTTTCTGAAGAGTGACAGAAAACTAATTGTTCGTTCTCCTTCCTTTCAGGCGGTAAGTACCTACATTCTCGAGGAACATGCATTATGTGAGGAATTAAGCAGCTTAGTTTGATATGGTAAGATTTGAGTAAAGGTAGATGAGTCCCATGCAGAAAAAAAATTTTGCGAGTGTAATATTTTGTTCTGGCAGACAGTGACATCCACAATATGAAAGGTAATGGGAAAAAATTCGTCTTACAAGGAAACAAATCATAGAATGTAATGAAAAAGGAATCCTCATGAAATGAACTTGGACGAATATCACCTTTGCATGGCAGAGTATCGTTTCAAATCAAATACACAAGTTCTACCTGGCATGAGTACAAAACCCATACATTCAACATGGCAATGTTCGTCACAACAATGTGGTGGAGTTAAACAATTATTATTATCCGAGGCTATTATTTGAGGTGAACAGAATTTGTAATTAGGTAGAGATTGAAGTAATAAATAAGAAACAAAGCTCCAAATATATAGTGTTGCGACAGATTGAATATTAATTGTATGTGTCCTTTCCTTTCAGTTGGTAAGTACCTACATTCTCGATGAACATACATCCTGACTTTAAGTAAGTAAATCTACGTAACGATTGCAGCAGTTTAGCTGAATGGAATAAACGTGCCAATCTCTGTGGTATGATTTGGGTAAAGTTAGTTTCTTTTTAAAGAAATGAAAACGAGAGATCTAAATAGAGTAAACTTTGGCATGCAATAATATGTGGAAATATGTAGTTAATGGGAAAAGTGTTTTCGTATAAGAAACAAAACTTGGAAGATAATGGAAAAGGAGTCTTTGGGAAATGAACTTGTAGGACATGCGGATCATTTGACGAATATCACATCAGGAGTTGCAAAATTAGTTGCCAGTGCGGATACTGAAAGTGCTTACCAACACTTCCTTATAAAGTTCTTGTGGTGCCATTGTGTATCGAAAAATAATAGAAATGCAACAGTTATCTTGACAATATGAGAAAACTCATAACTGAGACAGGGAAAGTTACAATATAATATGTTGAAGTAAACTTCAACCGTTAGTATGTTTTTAACTGTTGACATTAATGTAAACAAAATCAGTAATTAGGTACTGATGGATTTGGTAAATAGCAAAACTTTTCAAAGCAAACAAAGCCCGACGCATATGAAGATACTATGGTACATTGGGATGAAAGCTTCAAAATAAGTATTTCTTTGCACGTTAAAGATCCTAATGGTCATATCCATAATTGTCCATGCAGATCAAAATATAATGAACACGCGATAGTTTATGGTATCATATAGATATCTAAAGCAATTACTGTTCAAAAAAGGTTCAAAAGTATTTGTGCCGACACCTTGCTTGGGAAAGTATCATTTGAAATTATCTACGCAAGTTTTGCCTGGCATGATTACCAGATCCATAATTTTAAAACGGAAATGTGCGTTACAACGAAGCGGTCAAGTAAAATAATTATCATTATGATAAAACAGATATAATTATCAGAAACTATTATTTAAGGAGAAGAGAATTCGTAATCAGGTGGAGATTCAGGTAGTATAATAGAAATTAATGCTATAAATAGATAGTGTTTGCTAAAGGTTGATAGAGCACAAATTGTACGTTTTCTTTCCTTTCAGGAGGTAAGTACCTACATTCTCGATGAACATACATTCTGACTTTAAGTTAATCAATGTAGGTGATGATTGCAGGAGTTTAGCTGAATGGAACAAACATGTGCAGAGTTCTGTGTTAAGCTCTGGGTCAGGTTAATTGCTGTGAATTAACTAAAAAAGAGAAAGATGGAACTGGAATATTTTGTCATGAAATCTACTCTACATAACAAAGATCTAAATGAGCAATTTTAGGGAGCACTAATATCTAGAAATAGGTAAGTTAATGAGAAACGTGTATTCATATATATAGAAACAAAACCTACAAGGTAAGGGAAAAGGAAGCCTCAGGGAAAAAAGCCCGGAAGAAATGCCAATTTTCGAGGAATATCACATTAGGATGTGCACAAAGATTTGAGAGTGCAGATACTGAAAGTGTTTAAGCCCACTTTCCTATCATCTTCTTGTGGTATTGTGGTACCTTTTGCGTATCACAAGTTATTTTCAAATGCATTACATCAGTTGTCTTGACAATATGAGAAACGAGTCACTTAAACAGAGCAATTACACTTGCAATACATCGTCGTAAACGCAACCCGTGAAAATGTTTTAATCTCTTGAAATTGATACGAACAAACTCAGTAATCAGGTACTAATGGATTTGGTAAAATACCAAAAACTTCTAAAGAGAACAAAGCGCTTCTCACATGAAGAGATTATGGTACAATGGGCTGCAATTTCAAAAAGAAGAACTTCATTGCAGTTTAAACATTACAAAGGCTCGTATGAATAAATGTCCATGCTGATCAAAATGTAATGATCACCTGATACTGGACGGTATCATTACGATCTCTAAAGTGTTTATCATTAAAAACAAGCTAAGAAATATTCGTATCTACACCAATCTTGGGACAGTAGCATTTTTGACACTGATTACACAAATTTTGTCTGGCATGATTACAAAATCCATAATTAAAACAAAGCAGTTTACGTTACATCGAAGTGGTCAAGTTAAACAGTTATCATTATCATAAGTTATTACTTGAGATAAGGAGAATTCGTAATTAGGTTTCTTGGCAATATGAGAAACTGCATAACATAAACGGAGCAATTACCCTTGCAATACGTCGCCATAAACCGCTAACGTGGTTAAATATCTTGAGATTGACATGAACAAAATTGGTAATCAGGTACTGATGGATTTATTCTTCGTAGCAAAAATCTAAATAGAGCGATGTCATAATATCTAGAAATAGTTACTTTAAGGAGAAAAGAATATTCGTAACAAGAAAACAAGTTTGAAAAGTAAGGGAAAAGGAAACGTCAGGAAATATACTCGTAAGACATGTCAATTTTCGACTAATGTCCGATTAGTATGTGCACAAAGATCTCAGAGTGCAGAGACTGAAGGTGCTTAAGCACACTTTCTTATCATTTTCTTGTGGTGCCATTGCGTATCGCAAGGTATTTTCAACCGCATTAAATCAGTTATCTTGGTAATATGAGATAAAGTATAACTTAAAGAGAGCAATTATCCTTGTACCACGTCGTCATAAACTCTAATCGTTTACATCTTTTAATTTCTTGATATTGGTATGATCAAAACCGTAATAGGTACTGATGGATTTAGTAAAATACCAAAATCTTCCAAAGCAAGCAATGCGCTACTGATATGAAGAGATTATGGTACAATGGGCAAGAAGTTTCATAATAAGAACTTCATTGCAGTTTAAAGGTTACTAATGCTCGTATGGATAAATGTCCGTGCTAATCAAAATGTAACGATCACCTGATACTGGACGGTATCATTATGATCTCTAATATGTTTGCCATTCAAAACAAGCTCTAAAATATTTGTATCTACATTCTGCTTGGGAAAGTAGCATCTGACATTGAATAACACGAATTTTGCTTCACACGATTACAAAATCCACAATTCCAACACGACAATGTACGTTACAACGAAGTGGTCAGGTACAGCAATTATAATTATCATACGTTATTACTTGAGATAAAGATAATTCGTAATTAGGTAGAGATTAAAGTAGTATATTGAAATAAACGCTCAAAATATATAGTGTTGCTTAAGATTGATAGAGTATTAATTGTGGTTGGTAAGTACCTACATTCTGGATAAACATACATTCTGACTGTAAAGAAGTACATGTAGGTGATGATTGCAGCAATTTAATTGAATGGAACAAAGATGTGCAAATTTATGTGGCAAGATTTGGGTAATGTTACTTGCTGTGAAGTAAAACTGTACTATTTTGTCTTGAAATATACTCTTCATAGCAAAGATCCAAATAGAGGAACTTTTGAGATGTCATAATATCCAGAAATAGGTATGTTAATGAGGAAAACGTAGTCGTATACGGAAATAAAACTTGGATGGTATTGGAAAGAAATCCTCGGGAAACAAACTCGTGCGACAAGGCAATTTTGGACGAATATCAGATTAATATGTACACAAAGATTTGAGAGTGCAGATAATGAAAGTGCTTAAGCACACCTTCCTATCATCTTCTTGTGGTACTTTTGGGTGTCTGTGGATAGTGTCAAATGTATGACATCAGTTTTCTGGGCAATATGAGAACAAGTATAAGTTAAACAGAGCAAATACTTTTGCAATAGGTCATCGTTTACTGAAATGGTTAAGACGTTTTTAATCTCTTGACATTGATATGTACAAAAGAGGTTAATAGGTACTGATTGATTTAGTAAAATACATCAATTTTCCAAAGCAAACAAAGCGCTACTCATATCAAAATATTATATTTCAATGCAGTGTAATACAATTTTCAAAATAAGAATTTCATTGCAGTTTAAAGATTACTAATGCTCGTGTGGATAAATGTCCATTCTGATCAAAATGCAATGAACACCTGACACTTAATGGTATCATTATGATCTCTAAAGTGTTTATCATCAAAAAAGGCTCTAAAATATTTGCATCTACACCATGCTTGGGAAAGTAGCATTTGATATTAAATACACACGTTTTGCCTGGCATGATTGCACAACGCATGCTTTCAACACTGCAGTATGTATTACAGCCAAGTGGTTGAGAAAAAGAATAATAATTATCATAATTTATTATTTGAGATAATTATAATTGGTAAATATTTAGAGATTGAGGTAGTATATTAGAAATAAATGCTCTAAATAGAGAGTGTTGCTAAAGGTTGATAGAGCACTAATTGTATGTTTAATTTCCTTTCAGTATGTAAGTACCTACATTCTTGATGGAAATACATTCTGACTTTAAGTAAGTAAATGTAGGTGATGATTGCAACAGTTTAGCTGAATGGAACAGACGTGTGCGTATTTATGTGTCAAGATTTGGGTTAGGTAAGTTGCTTTGAATTGAATGAAAAAGAGAGACACGGAAATTGAATATTTTGTCATGAAATATGCTCTTCATAGGAAGAAGCTAAATACAGCAACTTTTCCGATGTCATATTATCTAGGAAAACCTACTTTAAAGAGAGAAGTGTATTCGTATGTAGAAACTAAATAAAGAAGGAAAGGGAGAACGAAACGTCAGGAAATATACTCTTAAGACATGCCAATTTTCGACTAATATCCGATTAGGATGTGCACAAAGATTTGAGAGTGCAGAGACTTAAGGTGCTTAAGCACACATTCATATCCTTTCCTCGTGGTACCTTTGCGTACCACAAGGTATTTTCAACTGCATTACATCATTATCTTGGTAATATTGGAAAAGGTTTAACCCAATGAGAGCATCTATCCATGCACTAAGTTGTGGTAAACTCAAATCGTATACATCTTTTGATCTCTTGATATTGGTATGAACAAAATGGGTAATAGGTACTGATGGATTTAGTAAAATACCAAACTCTTCCAAAGCAAACAATGCCCTACTCATATGAAGAGATTATGGTACAATGGGCAAGAAGTTTCAAAATAATAAGTTCGTTTCAGTTTAAAGATTTCTAAAGCTCGTATGGATAAATGTTCATACTGATAAAATGTAATGAACACCTGATACTGGGCGGTATCATTATGATCTCTAACGTGTTTGTCATTGAAAACAGGCTCTAAAATATTTGTATGTACACCATGCTTGGGAAAGTAGAATTTGAGATTGAATAACACGAGTTTTGCCTGACATAATTACCAAATCCACAAATCTAGCACAGCGGAGTGCGTTACAACGATGTCGTCATTTACAAGAGTTATGATTATCATACGGTATTACATGAGATAAAGATAATTTGTAAATAGGTAGAGATGGGGTACTGGATTGGAAATAAATGCTCAAAATAGTGTTGCTTAAGATTGATTGAGTATTTAATTGTAGTCATTAAGTACCTACATTCTCCATGAACATACATTCTGACTTTCAATAAGTACATATAGGTGATAATTTGCTGCAATGTAGTTGAATGGAACAAAGATGTGCAAATTTGTGTGGGGAGATATGGTAATGTTAATTGCTGTGAAGTAAAGGAAGAAGTGAAATATGGAACAGTAATATTTTGTCTTGAAATATACTCTTCATAGCAAAGTTCCTAATAGAGGAACTTTTGGGATGTCACAAAATCGAGAAATATGTATGTTAATGAGGAACGTGTATTCGTATACGGAAATAAAACTTGGAAGGTAAGCGGAAACGAACGCTCAGGAAACATACTCGTAAAACAAGGCAATTTTCGACGAATATCAGATTAGCATGTGTTCAAAAATTTGAGAGTGCAGATACTGAAAGTGATTAAGCACAATTTCCTATCATCTTGGCTTGGTACTTTTGGGTATCTGAGCATACTTTGAAATGCATTACATCAGGTTTTCTTGGCAATATGAGAAAAAGTATAAGTTAAACAGAGCAATTACTTTTGCAGTACGTTATCGTTAACTGAAAAAGTTAACATGTTTTTAATCTCTTGAGGTTGATATGAACAAAATAGGGAATTAGGTACTGATGGATTTAGTAAAATACCTCAATTTTCCAAAAGCAAACAACTGACACGATTAGAAAATCCACAATTCCAACACGGCAGTGTGCGTTATAACTAAATGGTCAAGTACAACAATTATCAATACCATTAGTTATTACTTGAGATAAAATATAATTCGTAATTAGGTGGAGATTGAAGTAGTATATTGGAAATAAATGCTGAAAACAGTGTTGCTTAATATTGATAGAGTATTAATTGTAGTCAGTAAGTACCTACATTCTCGATGAGCATACATTCAGGTTTCTTGACAATATGAGAAAAAGTATAAGTTAAACAGAGGAATATGCTTTTGTAGTACGTCATCGTTAACTGAAACCGTTAACATGTTTTTAATCTCTTGACGTTGCTATGAACAAAATAGGGAATTAGGTACTGATGGATTTAGTAAAATACCTCAATTTTCCAAAAGCAAACAACGCGCTTGTGCTATGAAATTATTATGGTTCAAGGGACTACAATTTTCAAAATAAGAACTTCATTGAAGTTTACAGTGAACAAAGTTTACAGTGAACAATACTCGTGTGGATAAATGTCCATGCAGATGAAAATGCAATGAACACCTGACACTTATTGGTATCATTATGATCTGTAAAGTGTTTATCATCAAAACAGGCTCTAAAATATTTGTGTCTAAACCGTGCTTGGGAAAGTAGCATTTGATGTTAAATACACACGTTTTGCCTGTGAAGATTGCACAATCCATAATATCAACACGGCAGTGTGTGTTACAGCCATGTGGTTGAGTCAAAGATTTATGATTATGATAAATTATTATTTGAGATAAATATAATTCATAAATATTTAGATATTGAGGTAGTATATTAGAAATAAATGCTCTAAATAGATAGTGTTTCTAAAGGTTGATAGAGCACTAATTGTATGTTTTCTTTCCTTTCAGTGGGTAAGTACCTACATTCTCGAAAATATACATTCTGACTTTAAGTAAGTAATTCTAGGTGATGATTGCAACAGTTTTGCTGAATGGGACACAAATATGGCTATGCATGTGTCAAGAGTTGGGTTAGGTAAGGTGCTGTGAAGAGAATGAAGAAGAGAGAGACGGAAATGGAATATTTTGTCATGAAATATACTCTTCATATGAAAAATCTAAATAGAGGAACTTTTGCGATGTCATGATATCTAGAAATAATTACTTTAATGAGAAAAGTGTATTCGTATGTAGAAACTAAATTTGAAAGGTAAGGGGAAAATAAAACGTCCGGAAATGTACTCTTAAGACATGCATGTTTTCGAATAATTTCCGATTAGGATGTGCACAAAGATTTGAGAGTGCAGAGACTGAAGGTGCTTAAGCGCACTTTCATATCATTTTGTTGTGGTACCTTTGTGTATCACAAGGTATTTTCAACTGCATTACATCAGTTATCTTAGTAATATTAGAAAAAGTATAACTTAAAGAGAGCAATTATCCTTGCACTACGTTGTTGTAAGCTCAGATTGTTTACATCTTTTAATCTCTTGATATTGGTATGAACAAAATGGGTATTAGTTACTGATGGATTTAGTAAAATACCAAAATCTTCCGAAGCAAATAATACGCTACTGATATGAAGAAATTATGGTACAATGGGCAATAAGTTTGAAAATAAGAAGTTCATTTCAGTTTAAAGATTACTAATGCTCGTATGGATAAATGTCCATGCTGATGAAAATGTAATGAACACCTGATACTGGACGGTTTTCATTACGATCTATAGATGTATGATTGAAAGCAGGCTGTAACATATTTGTATCTACACCATGCTTGGGAAAGTGGCATTTGACATTGAATAAAACGAGTTTTACCTGACACGATTAGAAAATCCACAATTCCAACACGGCAGTGTGCGTTATAACTAAATGGTCAAGTACAACAATTATCAATACCATTAGTTATTACTTGAGATAAAATATAATTCTTAATTAGATTGATATTGAAGTAGTATATTGGAAAGAAATGCTAAAAACCGTGTTGCTTAATATTGATAGAGTATTAATTGTAGTCAGTAAGTACCTACATTCTCGATGAGCATACATTCAGGTTTCTTGACAATATAAGAAAAGTATAAGTTAAACGGAGCAATATGCTTTTGTAGTACGTCATCGTTAACTGAAACCGTTAACATGTTTTTAATCTCTTGACGTTGCTATGAACAAAATAGGGAATTAGGTACTGATGGATTTAGTAAAATACCTCAATTTTCCAAAAGCAAACAAAGCGCTTGTGCTATGAAATTATTATGGTTCAAGGGACTACAATTTTCAAAATAAGAACTTCATTGCAGTTTAAAGTGACTATTGCTCGTGTGGATAAATGTCCATGCTGATGAAAATGCAATGAACACCTGACACTTATTGGTATCATTATGATCTGTAAAGTGTTTATCCTCAAAACAGGCTCTAAAATATTTGTATCTAC
>JAECUM010039858.1:0-25162 GCA_016617855.1 Megalonaias nervosa | reverse complement strand
TTAATCACAATATTATAATCCAAGATGTCCTTGTCTGAATTCCCCATAATTCCAAATCAACGATTCTGTCCAAGAATATATTTAAGATCACTTTGTATTTCCAGTGAAAAGCAATTTGAATAAATAATTCCATCCAAATGAAATACTGAACACAACAATAAGACTGATTTCTGCTTCAGACGTTGTCACAGAAATTAGTAATTTCTCAAGTTAACAAGATTATAATCCCCTCAGCGTGACCTAGATCATCATTAGCATTTTCTAAAATTACTATATCTATTTAGTGGAATTTTCCATCCTAGAACACTTTTAGTTGTTTACAATATAAAATCTGTTATTAAAATTAAAATAAAGCACATGGCAAATATAATGACCTTGACTAAGACAAGGATAATGATCCTAATAGTTAACACACACTATTGTAAAAATATTAGCTATGTATTATTTCTTTACCAACTTAAAAGCTATTGGTCAGGTAGACAAGAAACCTGATTTTGGACAAGGTGAAGTCCAAAATACAATTAAAAATAACATAATCATGGAGAAAATACCTAACAAACAATATATATATATATATATATATATATATATATATATATATATATATATATATATATATATATATATATATAACCTAAGGAACAAGATCGGAGCTTAGTCAGTTTATACAGATTGATTTTGTCTGGATACGTAAAGTACCATGACAGGGACTTTCGTAAATTTAGAAACATTATTTTTGTTACGATACCTGAACGAACATCATGGAAAGTTAGGTCAATTTAGTTATATTGCTTTTTGCATGGATACCTGAAGGAACATAATGGGGAGTTTAATAGATTATATACATTGTTTTTGACTTGATACTGAAAGGAACATCATTGGCAGTTTAGGCAATTATATATTTTGCTTTTGTCTTGATACCTAAAGAAACATGATGGGGAGTCAAGTCAATTTATTGTTTTTGTCTGAATACCTAAAGAAACAATTTTTTGTCTGCATAACAGAAGAAACATCATGGGGTGTTTAAAATCAATTATGTAAATTGTTTTGTCTGGGTACCTAATGTAGCTTCATGGGGATCTGAGTCAATTTGTACACACTGCTTTTGTCTATGTACCTAATGTAGCGTGATGGGGATCTGAATCAAGTTGTACACATTGCCTGGATACCTAAATTAACGGGGAGTTTAGTTAATTTAGATGCATTGTTAGTGTAGCTGAGAATGGCCAAAACAATGCACATTTATTTCAGTTACATGGCATTATGTTTTCTTGTATTTATGTTTTTGTTCTCAGCTGTCAGTGAATGTTAGTAAAAGATTTTCTATACATTATAACTCCTAATGGTGACCCAATTGCTAACAGAGAAAAAACAACATTATATCTTCAAAACAATCCGTTAATATTGTCAAGTAATTAATGCTGTCAAGCAATTGAATTATGTATTATTATGCAATCTGTCTTGCAGAGAAAACATTGAAGATCCCTGGAGATGGGGGAAAGCAATCATCATCTGCTGGCCAAAAAGACACATACTTGACAATTAAAGGGATGGAGAAAGAAGAGGCCAATCTGTTGATAGCAGCAGATGCAAAATCATAATGTGCAGCATCTGAGAGGGATTAAAGAAACAATTATAAGACAAAGGAGCACAGAAAATGAAAGAAACCAAACAGAAACTTGTGAAGATCAACTCTTGTGTAACAGAATAGAACTGAAGCATTAAATTTGATTAAACTGGCAATTAGTGATGTTATCAAATATTGTAACAGCAATGTATTCTTGTCTGATTCAATGTGATGTTGATATCAGGGGAAAATATTGATCAACAATAACATGTAGATTTGAGATTTACCCCCTCCCTGTAGCATTAAAAGGGTAACATAATAAATTTTTTGTTGAATCAGTTCACAGGTTGCAGGCATATAAGGTTTTTGAATAACCACATTCTTTTAAAGTTTTTTATATATTTGTTTTGATCCTGTGAAAAAAAAATTTCTTATTTTTGTATATAAATAGATAAAGAACATTAAATTTGCATTTTTGTTTGAGCAGATGGATAAACATTGTTGGGGGGGGCGCAGAGATTGTTATCTTTCTTTATCCTAGATTTCATAATTGCCTTTTTGTTTGATTTAAAATTGCTAAATCTTATTATGTGAAATGCTGATCTGGACACTGTTGTAAACTTTGTTGACAAATTATCAGTACATCAATAATGAATTAATTTTGTCGACAAAAATTGCATCATATTTTGTCAACCAATTTTCAAAATTGTTTTCACTTGGAGGGTGAGCTATTTGAGATATGCAATGATTTTTTTAAAGCATATGATATGTATGTCTTCTGGTTCTTTTTACACATGCTGTTACTTCAACATATGGTTTTCACCAGAAAACTTCATATGATGTCTTGTTGGTCTTAAATGAAAATTGGTCTGATCTGATATCTAATATGGCCACCACAAATGCAATCTTGAAGGTCAGGTCATATTTCGGATATAGACACAATTTACTACAACAGGTTTTGTCATTTTTTGTTTCCTTTTGATGTTTAGTAATTTGATTTGTTAATCAAGTACAGTTAATCATTGTTTTTGGTAGTCCAGACATATCAAAAGAATCAACAGGGTTTAGTCATTTTATGTTTCCTTCCAATGTTTAGTAATTTGATTTGTTACTCTAGTACACTTAATCATTGTTTTTGGTAGTCCACAGACCAGTCATTTGCTGCTGATAGTTGTTACTCATTCACTGCATTACCTGTTTTTTGTCCAACTTCTGACTGAAGCTTGATATCTAGAGCTTAGACTTTTCTTTTTTATCCACGTTTTGAACCCCAACCCTCAGCAGAACAAAGATTGAACTCAAATTGCCTGAAATGATAGCATCACCTGGTGCTTCCAGTCTTTCCCAAATCACTACGATTGATTGGTCAACGTATCCATATCTTTTCTTCTTTCCATCTCATCTACAAGCCTCTTCAAGTCATTAAATCTTCATTGCATAATGCGCTCTCTTTCCCACTGTGCAGTCAGGTGTGTGCAGAGCTTTTTACTTTTAATACACAAAGATCACACTCAAACTTATTATATATAACTATCTCACCTTCTCCTGGGATCAATGTGGGTCCATGAGAAAGCTTGCCAGTAGCTTCTCGTGGGTCAGTGGTTCTTTCTGGGGTTTTCCCGGGTTCTTCCTCTACCATTTATACTAGCTGCCATGTATAGCCTATCTTGTGCTGAAAATGGCGTTAAACCCTATAACAACAACAACAAAATCTCCTGGGATCAACAAATATTCCCATGCTTTATCAGCAGATAACATCTATCGAATTCAACAGACCTAGCAATTCTAATTGGCACTTAATATACAAACAACCTATTATCATAAACTGATGTTTGGTTAGTGGCTACCACATTCTTAACTGAGTACCCTGATATAACTAGACCTCTTTAGATAAACCATCAAACCCTTCTGTGGCTATAAATTTAAATTTACCAGCTGAACTATACCACACGTTAACTTAATCCTTTGTTGAAGATTATTCACAACTTAATTACACATGAATTAATAGACTTCAGTCCTTGTCCTAACTGTGTTACTTTGCTAATTAGCAATTTATTGACACAGATTTTCTGACATAGAAAAATCAATCCTCAGTAAATTTGATACAAATCATTTAAGGCAGATAGTTTACGTATCCACCCAATTTACTGCAGAAGAAATACATGAAATCTTAAAATAGATTATTCCTATTACATACCAAGCCTCAAAGTCTGAACTCATTCATATCAACGAAATATGGTATGACATCTTACAAACATGAATAATAAGACATGCACATATTATGTCTGAACTCCTGGAAAATTGAAGTATGAATTTAAAATGGCTAAATGCAACAATAATTACAAACTTGCATCAATGAACACATCATATGTAATTGAAACTCAACTTTGTGCTTGTTTTGAGACTTGAGCCTTCCTTTTGTTTCCCTCACTTTTTGACACTCATACATTAATATGATTTATTTAATGAGAAGAGTACTCTCTACTGATCTCGGAGCCTCTGATGCTATTCACCTCAGCAGAAAATCTTGGACTCACTAGTTCTATAACAGGGACTACTTTAAAACCCCTGAATTCCTTATAGGAACACACACACACTTCTTTTAGCTTAGACAGTCAGGATTATTACTGCACCCGCCAAATAACTTTATCACTCCCATTGAAGTCAGAATAACTTCGTATAGTCTGCCTTTATTAATAACTATTATGGAAAATATCATTTTATGATATCTGTTTCAAATGGACCACAACTTCCAAAAATTTTCTCTAGTTTGTCTCTGTTCTTGTAAAATTGCCACTATGACTTCAGGTTACCATTACACTCTTGTCTAGATCGAATCGTTAAGCAAATCATCCCCTAATTAAAACTCAATTCATGCCTCAAGAAGACCAGATTAATTATTAAAGTTGCCAAACTGTAGCGATCCTAGGCAATACATTAATATTAATGGGTACGTGTCACGCTGCGCTGACCCCAACAAAATGAACTACGTACGAATATGCTGTCAAATTTATACTACATACAGGTTATTCTGCAAATTATTGCACCATTACCTTTGGTAAATTTGTAATAGTCACAAGCTTGAAGTACTTGGGATCAATTATCACAGATGAGGGCTCCAAACCAGAACTACTTTGCAGGATTGCCCAGACAACAGCAGCAATAACAAGGTTGAGACCAATTTGGAAAGCTACCAATTGCTTTTGGTTCTAAAATAAGGCTGATGCGCTGTCATATCCATCTTTTTGTATGCTTGTGAAACATGGGTACTCATATAAGATCTACAAAGAAGGATTAAAACCTTCTGAATGAGATACTACCGCAAGATCTTGGGCATCTCATACATTGACGATGTAACCAATGAAGAAGTCCACAACAGGATCGAACGAGCTATCGGATCCTATGAACACCTCTTGACCACTGTAAAAAAAAAGAGCAAACTGAAGTGGTACGGTCATGTCTCAAGATCATTTGGACAGGCAAAAACAATCTTGCAAGGCACAGTGTGAGGGTGCAGAAGAAGAGGCAGACAGAA
This sequence comes from Megalonaias nervosa, assembly GCA_016617855.1. Taxonomy (NCBI): domain Eukaryota; kingdom Metazoa; phylum Mollusca; class Bivalvia; order Unionida; family Unionidae; genus Megalonaias; species Megalonaias nervosa. The sequence continues at coordinate 20,060 of JAECUM010039858.1, read as the reverse complement.
AAAGAGGTGGGAAGACAACATTAAGGAGTGGACAGGCATGGGATTTGGAGATTGCCAAAAGGCAGTAGAGAACAGGAAAAGATGGAGAGAATTGGTTGTGAAGTCAACTGTGGTGCCCCAATGACCTCTTGGGTTAAGGGATTGATGATGATGATGATGATGATGATGGTGATGATGATAACACCAGCCATCGTCAAGAGGAACTCTCCCAACATTGATCACATTATTCCAATCAAACTCTGCCAATATGAATACGATCATGTCCCAAGATAATGCTGAATATGTTGAACATGCGATAAGGCAGAAAAATTAAATTATAATATCTCGATTTTGTTATATAATAGCCACCTCCACCTATCTATTATAAACTTTTACAATCAATATCTCAGTTGTCCTCCATCTACAGCTACCAAGCATTGTGGGTGGCTTGCACCTGGGATAAGGAAAGACTCCATTTATTTTGGAGATGAAAGGTCCAAGTCACCATGACGAAAAAAGAACAAAAATGTTTTCCACACCTATTTGTTATAAACTTTTACAATCAATATCTCAGTTGTTCTCCATCTACAGCTACCAAATATTGTGGGTGGCTTGCACCTTGGGTAAGGAAAGACTCCATTTTTTATTTTGGAAATGATACGTCCAAGTCACCATGACAAAAAAAGAACAAAAATGTTTTCCACAAAATAACATTAGTTCTACGCACATTGGAAGGCTTTCATTGGTGAAAATAAACTTAGTGACTGAGGTCATAGGTCAAGGTCACTGTGACTGTAAGAAAACTGGTTTCTTCACTATCACATAAATTCTACATAACAGCCTCCGGACCACAACTTTATGGATGGCTTGAACTTGCGTTCACGAAGATGCCTATCAATTTTGAGGTGAAAGGTCAAGGTCCCTGAACAAAATAAAAAAAAATATTGTAATAGGAAATTCGCCTACCAAAAGGATTCTAGTTATGAATGAAGGGTTTTTTTTTTTAAAGTTCAATAAAATACGTTGTATATGTATATATCAAGTAAATTTTACCATATTGTGCACAGAGCATGGTGCCAAAATTTGACTGAAATATTTCAAACTGAACTTTAAGAAAACAGGGTCCGAATTTATGCAGATGCATGATGACTCGAGTTCACAGAGCGGAATTCACTCAAATCGCGGTGTGAAAATTTGGAGTCAAATGAATGAGAAAAATGTAAAATTTTGTAGCTTAAATTAGATTTTGTCCAAGCTTTTATTTTGAATGTAGCGATCCACCGAAGAATGTTCTTTCCTTTTCCACAATAATTGTCATTTACTTAATGGATTTAATAATAATATTTAAATGCTTTATTACAGGTCTATATATTGTCTCTTTTGATAATCAATTTATAATATTTTTAATTGGGGCATTCAGACATTTCGATAAACTAGATTTTGGCTCTTTCTTTATTTCATAGAACTTTACTCTGGCGCTTAATTTTAATTTTCATTTTATTCCTCGTCAAGTGCACTGTTTTACAAAGATAATGTTAACAAAAAATGAAGAAAAAGAAAAGAAAAAAGGAAACAAATGCGTCTTGTACGGCATTCATGCGACCAAGTTAAGATTCCATCAAAGATAAGAATGTAGATAAGTTGGTGTGGGGTTTTTTTGCTGTTCAAAATAGAAAATGTGAAAGATTTTCTTTTCCAATGAACTTCTACACCATGAGATCGGTGATACAGAAAAATTATTCCAAGGAACATCTATGCCTTGGGATCGGTGATAGTGGAAGAATATTCCAAGAGCTTTAAGCCTTGGGATCAGTGATACGGTATGAGTATTCCAAAGAACTTCTATGCCTTGGGATCGGTAATGGAGGATGAGTTTTCCAATGAACTTCTATGCCTTGTGATCGGTGATGGAGAAAAAGTATTCCAAGGAACTTCTATGCCTTGGGATCGGTGATGGGGGAAGAGTATTCCTAGGAACTTCTATGCCTTGGGATCAGTGATGGGGGAAGAGTATACGTGCAACTTTTATTTATTTATGCGACACATTGCGCACATGATGTCGTCGTTGGCAACATAGGTGTTAATAAAATCTAAAATATTTGTGTAGTTCCGTAACCGCTAAAAATATATCGGCAGGAATTTGATGAAACATGCTAAATTTAGTTTTTATAGAGTGTGAATTGCCTTTTCTATACCAAAGAGAATCCCATCCTACACTCAGTTTAGAGAGTGAATCGCTTTTTCAATATCAATGTGAATCCTTTGCTATATCTAGCTTTTAGAGAGTGGGAATCCCCTTGTCTATATCAATGTCAATCCCATTCTATATTTACTTTACAGAGGGTGGGGATCAACTTTTCTATATCAATATGAATTCCATGCTATATTTAGCTTTCAGAGAGAGGAAATGGAGTTTTCTATATCAACATGAATCCCATGCTTTATTAGGCTTTAGAGAGCGGGAATCACCTTTTCTACATCTATGTCCATGGCAATTAGAAATTTCTCTGAAACTATGGAAATTTCAAGATATGAATCATTGAAATACCCAACACATATTCTACCTTTTTGGGGCCAGAATCTATTCATCCTAATTGTTATTCTCTCCAGGAGGTAGTCTTGAGTGGAAAATTAAGGATAGATGATGACAAATAATTATAGTGCTGAATGCAGCTCTGATGATCGGTTTGGGACGAATCACACTAAAAAAAGTAGATATTTGCGATGGCTTCCAGCTTTAGCTTGAGTTCGCATCCAAACTTGTATGCACATGCATGCACCAACCCATGTTCAAGTTATCTGTGTCAATTGTTCCATCACCAGATTTTGTCAGTATTTCTTATAAGAGTTATAGATAAACCAATTCAAATAAAAACAACTATAGATTTCTTCTACTTTTATAACGAATGTCACATTAACAGCGTTCACATTTTATCATTTTATTAACAATCACCCAAAATTCTACGTTTTTGCAAAGTAACATCTTGTTTAAGTTTAATATAAATATAGGTTTTATCATTTCTAAGAGTAAAGCAAAAGTGACGAGGTTTTTCTTTACTTTTAAAATTTATACTTAACCAAATAGTTTATCAAATTGTATTTTGTTACATTACTGTATTATTAAGTAAATAAATGTTTATTTTTTTTTTAAAAATCATTTGGAGATGATCCGCAATTAAAGACTGATTCTTCATCATGTCTCACTGTACACCAAGACTTGACGAGCCGATAAACACCAGGAGGGGGTGTGTCTGCTCAATTGAACCATGGATTTTTTTCTTCTGATACTGGTCTTACGTTGCAAGCAATCGAAATGAAAGTGAAATTAAAACGCACTTAAACTTTCCTCTTAGTATTGCAATGAATATGAAATAAGTTCGGAAGGCCGTAAATGACGCATAGGATTGCATTAACGTCACATTTAACTTCCCATTTGTAAGTAATAGTGGACTCTGCTGTTTTGTCGTTGAAATGGACATTCATTTTCGCCCAATATTTTTAGTCGCTGTGTTGTTGTTGCTGTTTTCATCGTCATCTTTGTCGCCGTCCTTTGTATGTATCCTGCAAGTTCCCTATGATATTTTAGTGGCTAATTACCTACATCCGTAGAAACGAGTTGCTTGCGCAAGCTCTTTTTTTTTTCTTTAAATACAAGTTGTACTATAGCAAGATCAAACTGCGGTATGTGACAATATCAGGATGCTGTTCACAGTCACACGCTCGCTTTTTTGACGAATACCACAAACAATTTCGTGCATGTGGACGTTGCTGAACCAAACTTGGTAAATGAATTTGATATCAGCAGGTATTCAAAAGATCATAAACTGTTTAGTAATACCAACAAAGGGTTGTTGGCAATTTTACAGACTAATGTTCCGGCAAGCCAATCGAAGAATACTTTGAATTGCGTCATAAAATGTTTTCAATCGTAATAGGAACTTCATTCTATCCAGCATTAAAAAGGTAGAAGTAATTCCTCTATTTGTTGTTGAAAACATATCAAATATGACACTTGGAATGTTTACTTGACCAACACGAATTAGCACACGCAGCAAATCAAATCCAGTCAAAGAAATTTCATATAGGTGTGTATCGTCGCAATTAATTCTATACTCGGAGACAGAATTGCTAAATGAACCATCAAGGGATGCATGAAGACTACGATTGCATTCGGTGGTCGCTAACACCAAAGTAACGCGATTTTGGTGGCTTCACCACTCACGTCCGGACCCAAACGTGTCTCTGTGAACCAACAAGAAGTCAATGAACTCGTGGATTGATTGGAACCATTATTGGATTCAGTTCACGCGGGCACTAACGCACCAGAAGTCATTAATGACGCCGTATTGACTTGTCAGCGGTTAGGCCTACTCACCAGTGACATCTTGGACCCTAGACCATCTCCTTTGCTGATTAATAAACTTGTTGAAGACATTGATGATGCGTATAACGACCACTGTTCCTAAACCGATAATAAATTCTGAATCATCTTTTCTTGAAACATTTTACACGAAATCCATTTCGCGATGCAACGTGTTGTTGTAAATACAACCCCACGGGTCGCCTTAATGATTGCAATTTCATCATAGAAACCAGATATTTTGTGACTTTCTCTACACCAATCACCTCAGGGAATCACGCCCACTTGAGATTAAACCAGCTCCTTTTCGCGTGTTTTAAAGTTGGCCTGATGTCGGATCACGACTGCTTAGTGATTTTCCAGCGAATAACTCGTTTGTGTTTTTCGATGGATGATGGTACAGCCTGGCAATAAGTTCAGCTTCCGGTTTACGGGTACAACATGGGATCAAGCAATGAAGAAATTCGACGGAGAATTTAGTTGCTGACCGGTAGAGATTCAACAATATTTATCCTCGAACACGAACTCAAACTCAGATCTGCCATATCGATTAAATCTGCACCGTACGAGGTTGACAATGCACGATCGTCAATCAGAAAATTTCTTGGATGGTATGAAAACATGAATGAAATTCCTGAGGAAAAAGAATACGACGCGTAAAATCAAAATGGTCGCAAAACCATATCGCGTCTGACTTTGTCAGAATTGTCTCAACGAGTCAAATAAATTTAACCTGTGATACCATCAGTGGCTGTTATGAAATCGGATCTTCGACAAGCGTAGCTGTGGGAGTATAGTATCCCAGGGTTACATATTGTTTGTGTTAATATCAACTGCGGAAGCAGGCGATTTGATATCGATTACTCCTGCAGGACCTGTGTATCTTCAATGCCACAATCCCCGGTTCACACAACTTTCTTTAACCCTTATGGATCAGGATGGACACACAATCGATCTCAGCTAGGAATCCTTAACATTACAAAAATACATTAGAGAGCTACCTGACATGTAACACTAGTACATTTCATTAATGCGAACATTCCGTTTAAATGACATATTACCGAAACGGCCTTGGGGATGTTGACTCACATTGTACTTTGTCTCTTGGCTGCTTACTTATTTGAGTTCTTGAAAATATCAAACATGTATGAAAAGAATACAATCTCCTGCACTATCCATGTCATTTTCAGTATTCTGAACTGCTCAGCTATGTTTAAATCTTTCTATTCCTCTGCTGTCAAAGTTAGATCCTCTAAGTTGAGAGACGCCATCCCTTTAACATATTGATTGCTGGACAGAGCGGTTCAGGCAAAACCGAACTTGTCAAACGTGTGATCGAGCACCAAGACCATTTGATCTATCGTCCACCTCCATGCATCGTCTGGTGTCACAAAGGATGGCAATTGGCTTACACCCTACTTCAAGAAAGCCAAGGAGAATTCATAGTGATTGCATCATCTCAAACTGAAATACACTTAAACCTATGTCATCAACACAGATGACAGTCGCTCAGTGGGCTACTTTGATCCTTATGGATCACAGCCTTTGGAAGACGACAGCATTATCTTTTATGAGAAAAAATACCGTTTCGACTCGATTCAATAATATCAAATTATAAGAACCATATTTCATGGTTTGTGGACAATATTCTGTGTATTTTCTTCATCAACACAGTCGTGGATATCCCTTATCACATTTAGTGACTTCTTTTGATCTTCAGTACTCTAGAAACGATGATAAACTAGCAAGATGGTTTTGTGAACGTGTTGGTTATCTCTTTCCCTTAGTTACGAAATGTAGTGTACATCGATTGCAAATGACACAGATCATTTTAGTCGAGTTTGAGTCTACAGCGTTGTCTGCCTTGTAAATATGTTGTATGATGAATGTGTATGTTGTGTTTGAGAAACTTCTTGTTGTTGTCAAAAATGTTGGTTTGTAATAACTGTTGTATGTTGATTTATATTGAAACTGTATGAATAATGAATATGATCTTTCATCTTTCTCTCTATTACTCTCGTTTATGTTTTCCTTCAGGGTCGCGTTGACAAATGGGAGTGATGTTTTACGTTACGTCCGTTTTGTTTCCCAATCTGACCACTCATCGTTGACTTGTCAAGTGATAAACATGTCTTCAGTTATTGCAAAGCTGGATGAGGCCAACGTGCATTTGCATCGTATCATTTGCTTTTCTTCTCTTCCCGTCTGTGTGGATAGTAGGCATGTGTCTGTTTTATGCATTCGCTTTCGTTGGTGTGGATAGTCTATGTGTCTGTTTTATGCATTCGCATTGGTTGGTGTGGATAGTAGATATGGTGTGTGTTTTGTATGCGTTCGCGTACGTTGGTGTGGATAGTAGATAAGGTCTGTGCTTTTCTTCTCTTCCCGTCTGTGGGGATAGTAGGTATGGGTCTGTTTTATGCATTCGCGTTCGTTGGTGTTGATAGTATAGTGTGTTTTATGCATTCGCATTGGATGGTGTGGATAGTAGATATGGTGTGTGTTTTGTATGCGTTCGCGTACGTTGGTGTGGATAGTAGATATGGTCTGTGCTTTTCTTCTCTTCCCGTCTGTGGGGATAGTAGGTATGTGTCTGTTTTATGCATTCGCGTTCGTTGGTGTTGATAGTATAGTGTGTTTTATGCATTCGCATTCGTTGGTTTGGATAGTAGATGTGGTATTTGTTTTGTATGCGTTCGCGTACGTTGGTGTGGATGGTATATATGGTCTGTGCTTTTCTTCTCTTCCCGTCTGTGTGAATAGTAGGTATGTGTCTGTTTCATGCATTCGTGTCCGTTGGTGTGGATAGTCTATGGGTATGTTTTATGCGTTCTCGTACGATGGTGTGGATAGTCTATGTGTGCATGTTTTATGCATTAGCATTCGTTGGTGTGGATAGTCTATGTGTCTGTTTTATGCGTGAATCAGAAATAAAAAATATAAATATTATAATCTTGAATCAGAATAAAAATAAAAATAAAGATAGTTCTGAATCAGAATAAAAATAAAAAATAAGTATTATACTCTTGAATCAGAATAAAAATAAAAATAAAAATATTTCTGAATCAGAATCAGAAATAAAAAATATAAATATTATAATCTTGAATCAGAATCAAAATAAAAATAAAATTATTTCTGAATCAGAATAAAAACAAAAATCAGAATCAGAAATAAAATATATTTCTGAATCAGAATCAAAAATGAAAAATAATTCTAATCTTGAATCAAAATCAGAAATAAAAAATAATTATAATCTTGATTCAGAATCACAATAAAAATAAAATTAAAACTATTTCTGAATCAGAATCAGAAAAAAAATTATAGTCTTGAATCAGAATCAGATAAAAATTAAAACAAAAATATTTCTGAATCAGAATAAAAATCAAAATAAAATATTTTTGAATCAGAATCAGAATAAAAATAAAAATATTTCTGAATCAGAAAAAAAAAATATTTCTGAATCAGAAAAAAAAAAAAAATAAATGTTATAATCTTGAATCAGAATCAGAATAAAAATAAATATTATACTCATTCGTTGGTGTGGATAGTCTATGTGTCTGTTTTATGCATTCGCATTCGTTGGTGTGAATAGTAAGTATGGTGTGTTTTATGCATTCGCATTCGTTGGTGTGGATAGTAGATATGGGTGTGTTTTATGCATTCGCATTCGTAGATGTGGATAGTAGATATGGGTCTGTTTTATGCATTCGTATTCGTTGGTGTGAATAGTCTATGTTTCTGTTTTATGCATTCTCGTTCGTTGGTGTGGATAGGAGATATTGGAATTTTTTTTCTTTCTCCATTTCCTTTGTGTATGTATTGGTCTTTGTCCCTATAAAACTCCCTTTATCCATATCCAATTCATTTCACCTACCTACAGTATCGCGTATTCAGGTCAGCCAGTTCAGTGACGTCACTGAAGCTAGAAATTTTGAGGCTATAAATATAGACTTGGGTTTTCCACAGGTTGTAGCAATAAATACATACAAGGGTTTTTAAACAGAAATTGACCAAAAATTGTAGCTAAAAATAGACCCTACCTGTTCCATTCCTCTTGTCGCTAGACAGGCCCAATATTTTTTGTCGCTAGATAGGCCCAATATTTTTTTTTTCGCTAGACAGGACAAATATTTCCCCATGTTCGATTTCCCTTGTCTGTATGGTATAAAGTAGGGTCCCGTGAGGCTATAAATCTTGAGGCTATAGTGAAAAGGACCAAATTTAACATAGAAGTCTATGTGAGGCTTTACATCTTGTCCGTCTATAGTCCCACCCATGTTAAAATTCCCGTGTTAAATTCCCATTGACGCTATACAGGCCCAGGGTGTACCATTTGACGCTATAAATCTTGACGCTATACAGGCCCACCCATATTAAAATTCCCATGTTAAATTCCCATTGACGCTATACAGTCCCAGGGTGTGCTTTTGACGCTATACAAAATTCCCATTGTCCCTATATCGTCCCAGGTTGTGCTTTTGACGCTATAAATCTTGACGCTATACAAAATTCCCATTGTCCCTATATCGTCCCAGGGCGTGCTTTTGACGCTATAAATCTTGACACTATATTCGATATTAGGGTCCCGTAATGCATTTTTCCATTGACGCTATATCGTCCCAGGGTGTGCTTTTGTCCGTAGAAATTTTGTCCGTAGACAGGCTCAGAGGTCTTGTAATCTTGTCCGTAGAAATCTTGTCCGTAGGGTACAAAGTAGGGTCCCGTAATGCTAATTCCCATTGTCCGTAGATCGTCCCACTATACTACTTTGGATTGATCCTTGGTCAAGATCACTAAAATTTTGAGACCAGCAGCAGGACCAAGTGCTTGAGGAGGGAAGTATATGTCATAAAAAGATATACTGGGAAGGAAAACAAAGGGACCAGCTCCATGGACCTTGTGAGTACGACCCACCGAAAAATAATAAAATGGAAATAGCAAGGAGCAACCCCTGAATACAGATAATGCTTTCTTTTTCTTCCAAATTCTTTCTTATTTGTTACAAAAAAAAAAAAAAAAAAATATCTACACTATGGGGCATACAGAAACACATAAAAGCCTTTACAGTTTTCGCATGGCCGTGGGAGGGGGGGGGGCACTTCAAAGACCGATAACTTAACAAATTTAAAAGACGGAGAAATGCCCACAAGAAAACAATATACAGTTCACTGTTTGTAAAAGAACTTTGAGAAATGTTCTAAATTTTGTGGAACGCTATCAGTGGATTATAAATCGGTTTGACTGAAATACCCAGTAAATAAAATGGAACCCAATGGAAATAAAATAAGCAAAGGCAATTATTATTTTGTTTCTTATGTTTTCATAAGAAAAGAAGAGTTTAATCAGTCAGATGGATAAATATCTGTTTGAATTGCACAACAGAAAAGAATTAATTTTCAAAACTGACGATTATAATTGTATGAAACGTACCAAACTGATAAAGTAAACAGTCGTCGAAAGCAAATGGAAACTATCACATTAATTTTTTATAGCATAAAGCTTTACCGCAATGGAAAAAAGTATACAGTGGAAATTATTTATTTTTATTTGTATGTGATTTGTTTAATTAAGTACGGTTAACAGAAGAATTTTCGTCAGCAGATATATTCTAAGCGTTTTGCATAAACATGATCATGAAAGAAGATTCATCATTGGCTAAAATAAAATGCTACTTTCAACATTCAGATTAACTGTAATTCGTTTACATACAAACATTGTTACGTGTAGGCTCGTACAAAAGTAACAAACGAAAAGAGTGAAGTCAACAAGCTTTGTAAATTTAACAAAATAATGTATTTCCCTAGAAAACAAGGTAAAAATGTGAGAAAGGACTTACGGTTTGTGAATATAATCCAAAAATTAATCCTAGAATTAAAAAATATAAGTTCTATCACTAAAAAGTTCTAATTGAATCCAAGTTCGAATCTCAATGATGTTCCAAGATGGAAGGCGATGACGTCCTCTATAATCAATTTTGTGCTGATGTGTCAATAGTTTCTTGTTGAGTCACCAAGAATATCATTCCGGCTTTTGAATTCTAAATAATTTTAGTAAATGTCTTTGTCCAAGAATTTCGATGAAGAAGAGTATTTTCCAGGGTGAATAAATTATTTTAAATAAAAAAACTAAATTCAAATGGCAGCAACAGGAATACCTTTCGGCCTGAAGTTATAATTTACAACTGACTCAGAAACACTGAGATTGAAAATAAAGCCCCAACTAAGTACGCAATTTCAGACTCGCGTGATGGGTCACGTGGTCACTTACTTCGAACAGCGCAGCAAAATATTATGACAATTAGCACGTAGGCTACTATAACCTTAGCTAAGAACCAATAATTCCCACACTGGAAATGAATCTAAAAATAAAACGTTGTTTATTCAGACTAACACGTAGGCGAAGCAATGGCCTTGATTACAACCAATGATTTTCACTCAGTGTTTACGAAATCTGAATCAAGAATAAGAACTAGGTCAGCTAAAAATACAATGAAGCAACACTTTTGCGTTCTAATCAGGCTAAAAGAACTGAAGTTAATTTACTGGGAAAATTGTCAAATCGAGTAAAAATATTATCATTACAATAAAATATAATGAAACAAAAATAAAATAAAAAGAAATTTAAAACTAACACACAAATAATTTAATTACATGTACGTAACAACATACATACATACATACATACATACATACATACATACATACATGCGTACGTGTATATAGATAGTTATATATATATATATATATATATATATATATATATATATATATATATATATGCTATTATTATATTATGCTATATATATATATATATATATATATATATATATATGTTTGTGCTGCTATTGTTGTTTCTTTGCCAAGGAATTGTATGTTCACTATTTTATTTTTTCCAAGTTATCTTCTACATTTTTAAACATTCTTTTGTAAGTATCTGCAGGTTATACACATACTCTTTAGTATCCGATTGAGTCAATTGTGCCTAACAATTATCCGTTCATTAAATTATCGCGCATTTATTTAGTGCGTCTAATTGGAAAGTTTGCCCATGGCGAGCAATATAATTGCATTCACTTCTTTCTATGTTGCAGCAGTTAATGTTGACCAGCGACAATACATACCAGAAATTCTTCTTGGGCAACTTCCATATACTAAAGAGTTCGGAAAGAAAATACAGATAATGAGGTTACCAAAAGGGACTATCATAACCCTTCACGGTACCCTCATTATCTGCCTTTCATAAAAATTTCTTTAATGTATGGAGGTTGCGATAGAAGAGTTTCCGGTAGGTATTGCCACTGGTCGACGACATACACCGATAGCAACACAGAAGTGCATGAAATATTTTTTATCGCCATGGGCAAACTTTATCGTTCGCACACACAGGGTCATCAGAGGAGGTGTCTAGTCAGAATGCACCAAACAGCCATAATAAGGAGATGCAGAACACGGGGAAAGCTCCCATCAAGGCGTCAGTCTACAGGAGCACGGACATCATAAAAACAAATATATTAAGAGACAGGAGAGAAGTCATTATTAGGAATCGTTCTGTTGAATGTACAAGGAATCTCAAGAAAATTGCAATATAAGATAGAATTAGAAGAACTGAAACTGTTATTTGCAAATAATGTTATTTTTATGGGAACTCGGACAAACGGACTTTCAGAAGGGTCTGTTTGCATCACATCGAGTTCAGATTACTATTTTACTTCCGGAATTCTATTGTAGACGGTATGGAAATCATTCCCATCCTGATGGTTTATTATGTGTCGAGTTACGATGTGATATATAACATCTGGTAAACAAGGCTATTCAATCAAATGTGGAGTAAGCCTATGGTCTTTCTGCCAACAAGACTAGTGAACCCCCACGTGATCATGCCCTATGATGTCACGGCGATATTACGCTGTGCCCGGTGGCTCAAGTGGTGAACACGTGATTAATCTTAATGTCTTTCAGAGACTGAATGATTACATAACGCACAGTGATAGCTTGACGAGAATTGCTGACATCTATTATGTGGGGACTTGAATGCTAGGACTTACACCATTCCTGAATTTCTTGCAGACGTTCACAGACTACTCTATGTCCGATCATTACATGCATCGATCCTAGCGAGACTATGGTAGTAGTGAAGAGGGGCTGTTTGGCTTCAATGGAAATCTCAGTCAAAAAGGTGCTGGGGCTTTTTAGCCTCAAGGGGAAATTTAACATGGGGAATATTGCTAGGGCTGTTTAGCCTAAAGGGGAAATTTAACATAGGGAATATTGCTGGGGCTATTTAGCCTCAACAGGAATTTAACAGGGGAAATATTGGGCCACTATAGGGACAAGGGAAAGTTGAACATAGGTTGAAACTGTGTAGGGACAATAGAAATGGAACAGGTGGGATGACGTCACGGTACTGGACATTGGCAACATGTCCGCTAGGCTTTATATAAAGTTATATGCCCAGTTCCGCCAGGCGTTATATAAAGTTATATGTCCCGCCCCGCCAATCGTCATAGCTTTTTACGGCGATATAGCGACAATAGAAACCCCAGTTCAACAAAAAATACATGGACCTGTATAGCGACAAGGGGAATTTAACATGGGGACTATATATATATAGTATATTGGGCTGGTATAGCGACAAGGGAAATGGAACAGATGGGATGAGATGTCACGGTACTGGACACTGGCAACAATGTTGCAAGGGGGTGACCTCAATCGGGCAAAACAGTGACAGCGGAAAAAACATCTATAATGCCTGGCCGGGGGGGGGGGGGGACAAAAAAATTCATAGACATAGCAATCCATAGTGATGAGAGTGCTAATCTAAAATTATTTTTTTACAAAACAAAAAACTCCTACTAACAAAACCCACTTTATTTACTATCAATACATTGTGGAGAAAGAAACATTTTATCTACAAAACACACCATTACCTACAATCACCTCAACAAAAGAGTTAGTGATTATAGTCACACTACTCAACATTCACAGAAAACAAACACACTGAGCAGGGATGAGGGGTTCTTTTCGTAAAGGGAAAAAACAAACACACAAACACATACAAACGTACGCGCGCACACATGCACACATAAACACACATACACACAAACGAACGCGTGCATACAAAAACACATACATACATACACAAACACTTTTTTGTTAAGGGATAAGCTTTTTGTTAAGGGAAAGAAACAAACACACAAATACACATACACAAACGAAAGCGTGCATACAAAAACACATACATACACACCCATTTTTGTTAAGGGATAAGCTTTTTGTTAAGGGAAAGAAACAAACACACAAACACATGCAAACGTACGCGCGCACACATACACACATACACACACATACATACACAAACGAACGTGTGCATACAACCCCCCCACACACACTTTTTTGTTAAGGGATAAGCTTTTTGTTAAGGGAAGAAACAAACACAAACACACAAACACATACAAACGTACTCGTGCACACATACACATACACACACAAACGAACGTATGCATGCAAAAACACACAAACACATACACACACACAAACGAATACGTGCCTACAAAAACACATACACACTTTTGTTAAGGGATAAGCTTTCTGTTAAGGGAAAAAACAAACACACAAACACATACAAACGTCCGCGCGCACACATACACACATACACACACATACACGCAAACGAATGCGAGCATACAAAACCACATACATACACACAAACACACACTCTTTGTTAAGGGATAAGCTTTTTGTTAAGGGAAATAAACAAACACACAATCACACACAAACGAACGCGTGCATACAAAAACAGATACATACACACACAGAGTTTTTTGTTAAGGAATACGTTTTTTGTTAAGGAAAAGAAAAAACACACAAACACATACAAACGTACGAGCGCACACATACACACATGCACTCACAAACGAACGCATGCATACAAAAACATACATACATACATACATACATACATACATACATACATACACACAAACACTTTCTTGCTAAGAGATACTCTTTTTGTTAAGGGAAGAAAACAAACACACATACAAACACGCATACAAACGTATGCGAATGCACACATACATATACATACACACATACACACACACACATACAAACACTTTTTGGTTAAGGATGAGTTTTTTGCTAAGCGAAGAAAACACAGATACACACACATGGATACGCGCAGGCACACCAACACAAATATACACATACACAAACAAACGTACGCGCACGCATACACACACAGACACACACAAACAAACGTACCCGCACTCATACAAACACACACACAATCAAACGTACGCGCATTCATACAAACACACACACACACAAACAAACGTACGCGCACGCATACAAACAAACAAACGTACACGCACGCATACAAACACACATCACAAACGTACGCGCACTCATACAAACACAAATGCACACACAAACAAACGTACGCGCACGCACACAAACACAAACAAAAATACACACACACTCTTGCATGGCAGAGAAACGAAGAACTTAAAGACACTTCTACTTTTTAACTTATAGACAAAAACACAAAAATGTTGTACGGTGACTTGTTTATATTCCACTTTGATTGTTTTGATGTGTATTTTATCGATGTACTTAACCCTTTGGCTTTTATGTAGTTTTGTCTTTCGTGTTCCGTTTTAAAAATTTTAAAAAATTTTGAAATGAATGTGTCCTGAAAAAACGTATAAAAACTCTTGTCTCGCCTGTCTTCGTGTCAAAAGTGACATTCCATACACTATGGCTACCTCTGCTGTCTCTGCTCCCTCTTCCTCCACTTTCAAAGTCATCGACAAAAAGTTAGATCGTGCCAGTTGGGAGGCCTTGTTTCTTCGCCATCCTTTAACATGTTAATTGCTGGACCCAGCGGTTCAGGCAAAACCGAATTTGTCAAACGTTTGATTGAACATAAACATCATTTGACCGATCGTCAACCTTAACAAATCGTGTGGTGTTACAAAGAGTAGCAATCAGCGTACAGTCTCTTGCGAGAAAGTCAAGACAATTCCATCGTGTTTGTGGAAGGCATTCCTGGCGAACACGATGGGATCGTGTTTGACCCCAATCAAACCCATCTGGTCATCTTCGACGACATGTTAGGAGAAGACGAAGATTTGTAATTTACATCACCCAAAATTTGTTTCAACAAAGTAAAGCCCATCGCACCATCAGTCTCAATGCTCATTACGTGGTCTTGTTTAAAAGCCCTAGAAATAAATAGCAAGTGCAAGTGTTAGCCAAACAGGTAAGAACGTCTTGGCTGACTCATGCGTACGACGATGCCACTCAAACCCCTCACGGGTATTTACTCGTGGATTTAAAACCCACGACCCCCGATTATTTGTGACTTCGTACCCATCTGTTTCACCACTGGTGCTAAGACGGAGGGCCTGTCGTGTACACGTCCCTGTCGTCGACGTAAAAAAAAATCTTTAAAAATCTCGGTCACTTTGGGTCTGTCTCACACATCGTCAACATGACATCCGTTCAGTCTCATCTTCCCGTCAAATTGATTCTTGCCTTGTACGGCATCAGTCGCGAAAAAAATCCACAAATATGTGCTCGTGTGTTAGAAGCCAGTCTCAAAGAAGTCTTCGATGGTTTACGGTAACAACACGTCAAATACTGCAAGGCATCATTCACATTTAACATCAAAGCAAACCCATTTTTGAGAGAAACAAAGTAGCCTTGATGCAACTGTCCGATCCCCGCATCGACACTGAAACCAAAGAGCAAATTATTCTGAAACCTGGAGGTAGCGATTCTCTAGGAGGTGTCATCATTCGCTCCCTCTTAAAATGGGATCCCAATGCTCCAAAAGTCATCCGCAAGAAAAAATGCCATTCCCTGACCCCAAGGTATCCAGAAGAAGAAAAAGAGCAGTGGTATCAAGACCAGGTCACAGCCTCAGAAAAAGAAAAGTCCTCAGAAAAGAAAAAGAAAAGCCCCCAGAAAAGACCCCAGAAATGAGCTTCTATCCGCAAGAGAGGCCATTCGGCCAGGGTGCAACCTTACATTCCAAAACCACGACCTACAGCGAAGATGACCGCGTGTCCAGTAGCCTCAGGTTCTTCCACTTCTCCTTTGTTGGTGATGCCAGCCAAACCCAATTTGAGACCCGTTCTTCCTATTTTAATGAAACAATGGAAACCCGTGTCTACAAGAACTTCTCCTCCAGCGGTAACACTGTCCTCCTCCTCCTTTTTAGCCGAAACGGCGGTTGCTCACACAGTACCTGCCCCCAAATCAAAGTCAAAGAGAGATCGGGTATGTTATAGAGTTTGATGGATTTATCCAAGCAAGAACTGTCCATGCGAAAACAAATGATTCAAATAGCTTCCAGAGACGTCGTCGATATCGTGTGTGAATATTCTCTGAATGTCTTGAAAGGAACGATACATTTGTCTCCACATCAGAAAGAATGCTTAGCCAAGCATCGACACTTTCTTCACCAAATTTCAGAACGAAAATACCCATTCTTCAAAAGAAAAAGATATTGGTACAACGCGGAGGAATTTTGACTATGATGTTAGGACCCTTGCTTAAAGGAGTATTGGAACAAATGCTGGGAGGGCCCATAGGAGCAAGATAAAAAAGGACCAAGAATATAAAAGGGGTCTCTGGAGTCAAAAGATCTCAGACATGACGTCTGAAATCTGATGGAAGGACGAAAACTGGCTTTAGTATCCTACAAACGATGGATGGAATTTCATCGTTGGCAAGAACAATGGACCCCGCATTTACCTCCCAATCCTCATTTGACCGAGTTGTCCCAGTTACAACACCAATTCAAACTTGATGGATCTCAGCGATTTGTCAGAAACGGAAATTCGCAACAATACGGTCAGCTGTTGCAACGACTTCAACTCTTTCACCAGAAAGCTTTAGACTAAACAGATCTGCCAACTCTGAAAGATTTTAAGGCCCTGATGAAAAGTCCATCACCACTACCACCACCACCACCAGCGGTCAAGACAGACACAGCCCCACGGATGCGTGAGGAAGCAGCTCCCGTCCTTAGTAAGATTTCAGCGTCCTTGCCGACCCTTCTCCACACCCCCAACAAGACCTTAACGCTTGGGTTAAAAAGATGATGTCCACTCTTCCTTCGACAGAAGTAAGAAAGAAAGAAGGGAAACCAGAAGTGAGAAAAGAAAAGAAGACAAAAGTCATCCCATTACCACCACCACCACTACCGCCACCACCACTACCCTCGACTTCTACTCCGTGGCACATCAGACACGTAAAGCCGTTTCCAATACACCACCTCACCCATCCAGAGTAGCATCCATGAAGAGTGGGTAACCTATTGAAAAAAGTCCTGATGGAGAAGCTGTTAGCCAGCATTTACTACGATCCAGCCCATCCTGTGGGTTAGGGAGGAGTTCAGAATTTGTATCATGCTGCCAAAACCCGACTGAAAAGTGTCCGTTTACCTCAAGTTCAACGATGGTTACAAAAACAAGCCACTGACACCTTACACAAGCCCATTCGACGAAACTTTTCCAAGAGTCGCACCCGAGTGGAGGGCATCGACCATCAATGGCAAGCCTACTTACCCGAGGTCTCTCATTTGGACGCCTACAATCGTGGCTACAAATGTTTGTTTTGTATCATCGACATCTTTTCCAAATTTGCCTGGGTCGTGCCATTGACTTCCAAATCGAGCACTGAGTTAGTGAGAGTCCTCAAACTGGTGTTGAAACCAAGTGGTCGTCACCCTTTTCGATGGCAAACCAACAAAGGCACCGAATTTCTGAACCAAGCTTTCTAGAAAGAATCGAAGAAACGAGACATTCATTTTTTAACCACCAAGAATCCCGAAACCACAGCCAGCATCGAGAAACGTTTTCAACGCACATTAAAAGAACGCATGTGCAAATATTTTACGCATCAACACACTCTCAAGTACATCGACGTCTTACCGCACCTGGTCCAAGCCTACAACCAATCTTTCCATCGGAGCATCGGATGTGCTCCCTAAGAAGTGACTCCCGAGAACGAAGTGACCGTCTTTGAGCGCCTGTTTGGTGCGTCCCCGACAGTGGCTGTCCCCAAGAAAGATGGAGTGTTGGCAGCAGGAGATTGGGTGTGCATTGGCAAAACCAAACGCACTTTCGACAAAGGTTACTTACACAACTGGACCACCGAATTGTTTCGTGTCACTGGACGAGTGCGTGGCCGTCATCCTACCGTCTATAAAATGGAAGACATGAATAGGGAAATGTTAAAGGAATTTTTTATTTGTCCGAGTTACAACGGGTGACCAAAGAAGAAGACGAAGTGTACGACATCGAAAGCATTCTCGATCGAAGAACCCGTAAATGGGAAAACGAAGAAAAGAAGTCGAAGTACTTTGGAAAGGATATCCTCCCAGTTTTGATTTTTGCATCGACGCTTCGCAAATCATCAACTATTTAAAAAAGTGACCGTCATTTCCTTCAACACAGCCTTTGTCGCCACTACAGCAGTGATCACTTCTTCACCCAGTTCTTCTCTCAGACTGGTTTTAGGGATATATGTCCACCATGGATAACATTGTCACATTACATGGTTTGATAAATCATTATATCAACTCAGGTCCAAATAAAATTCTTTTGCGCATTTGTTCATTGGCTAAAGCGTTTGATTCTGTTATAAGGAATAGCAGCAGAGAGGGTGAACAGACCATTTTGCCTGAGACCTTATTTATGAAAAATAAAGGTTCCTACAAAGACTGAAAAATAAAGTCAATAACGTCAAACCGAACCCGCTAACTAAACGCATTTTCATACGGGGGGAAACAGACCGCGTTAACGAAATGTTGTGGGTTAGTTTGTTTTTGTTACTCGTTGTTTGACGTGTATTTTTTCAACGTGTTGCGACTCGTTTACGTCTAGGTTACGTACGCGTGGTCTTCACCCTTTCTGCTGCTGTAATTAAATAATTATTTCTGAATAAATATTATTTCTGAATATATAAATATATTTCTGAAATCTGAAGAAAACAAAATATTTACAAAACATATAATCACATTACAACCCCAATGAACCCCTAGGTTGCCAAAAGACATCCTAGCAGGCTCAGGGGCATTCAAAATAATCCCCATGTGAACCCCTAGATTGCCAAACGACATTCTAGAAGGTCCAGAGGATATTCGAAATTAGACGAAACACAACCCCCATGTGAACCTCTAGGTTGCCAAACGATATCCTAGAAGGTCCAGAGGATACATATAAGGACTGCACAATCTCCATGTGAACCCCTAGGTTCCCAAACGACAGCCTAAAAGGTCCACAGGACACATATAAGGACTGCACAATCCCCATGTGAACCCCTAGGTTGCCAAACAACATCCTAGCGAGCTCAGAGGGTAATCTGTACAGACACAACCCCCATGTGAACCCCTAGATTGCCAAATGACATTCTAGAAGGTCTAGAGGGTGATCCGTACACAACACATAAACTTATCTCTAGGGGACAGCACAAACACATAAACTTATCTCTAGGGAACAGCACAAACACAAGCGGGGGGGGACCTTCTCTACGTTCAACAGATTTTGCACACTCTCCCCCATAATCAACCCCGGGGAGTGCAAAAGTGCACCAACCACGTGGTGACATGGTGGGAGAGTGGTTTTTTTTTTTTGTTGAAGTTCGAGGGCTTGGCAGAGCCCAGAATTATTATTAAGTAAAATTGGCATCGGATCGCCACCCCCAACAATATG
>JAECUM010039857.1:0-27422 GCA_016617855.1 Megalonaias nervosa | reverse complement strand
ATAATAATTATAAATGTCATATCTAGTTAATGTCGGTCTGACTCCTGGTCAGATTAAAAAGCTACAATCATCATCAAAAAATAATTGTGCGGCAAAAATGTCACTAAAGCGAGAACAAATCGCGAGTGGTCCGAATAAGCTATCATTATCAGAACGCCAGCATAAGCATTTCAATGAAGCAAAAAAATTGAATAAGGGTATAAAACTCAATCTTTCTGCGAGCGTCATTAAAGACATCGTTAAAACGGGTTGTATATTTCCACTTCTCGCAGCAATACCAGCATTAATAGCCGCTGCAGCCCCAGCTGTTGCAAAAGCAGCTGCATTAGGCGCTGTTGGAACCGCTGCAAGAATGGCGTTAAAGAAAGCAACGGGTCAAGGAATCATGCACGCAGAAAACTTAAAAAAAAAAGATCACGGGCAAAACAACGCGGAAGACGTCTAAGATTATCAGGCCCAGCATACGGTCGCGGTCTAAGATTACCAGGGACCCCACATTCATGGTACGGAAAAGGTCTAAGATTACCCCGATAACTTCGTCATCGAATTCGATGATTCTTCCTATGTCCAACTTTGATTTATTTAATGCCGCTAAGCAACTGAATATAAAAACTTTAGAGGAGTTTTTATGCGTGATCAATTACCTCCTCTTGCGATGCGACAAGAAACTGGTATTATTAATCTCGATAAAAACTCTGGACCGGGCACCCATTGGGTGGCGTATGCAATTGATCCACGTGGAATTATTTATTTTGATTCGTATGGGTTGGCACCACCAAAAGAATTTTTAAAATATGTAAACACAGTACAAAGTAAGAATTCGATGCGTTCTAAAATCTGGTATTCAACATTACCAACACAAAAAATAACTGATCCGCCGATATGCGGTCGAGAAGTACTCGCTGTACTTGATGCTGTATCAAAATGAACAACACCACCTCATAAAGTCGTGCATGAATATGCCACGTTGTCACACTTAAACAGATATCAGTAAATATAATGGTAGATATTTATGGAAGATCTTCTCGCAAAGCTCAGCAGCAAGTCGATTTATCTGAATATGCAACTCTTGATCAGCTCAGAAATGAAATCGATGATTTATTAAATATCACAAGTGTGGATCAAAATGAAGTCGTTGTTTTTCAGGATAAACAAGGGCGATTAAAAACGAGTAATATACAACTGCCAGATGATCTTATACGAATTCCCACCGCGGTTATTAATAATATCGTTATTTTTCTGATCAAGATAAAATACAAGATTCTGGTAAGTCAGTTAACGATTTTATCAAGCGAGCTGGTGATTCATTTACGGGTAACATTATTATGAACCGAAATAAAATTATAGACCTTGGAAACCCAACCGTAGATACAGATGCAGCAAGAAAAAAATACGTCGATGATCAAGAATCTAAGTACGTATTAGTCCACGGTGGTATAATGCGTGCATTTCTCAACATGAATAATAATGGTATTAATAATCTCAGAACACCAGAATCAGATTTTGACGCTGCAACGAAGAAATATGTAGACGATAGCAACATTCCTACAACAACTTCCTTAGCTACAATCAATAATGAAATGAATACACTCAATGGTACTTTTACTAGACATGTACAAACGTTTTTAAATTTTCGTAGAAACATAAACAAATCTGTACATGAATTTTTTGGTGATCCACCAACCGTTGATATCAAACTCTCCGAAATTAACATGAAAATCAACGATATTATTAACGGAATACCTAGTATTGTTCAAAAAACTAATCTGATTAAAATTCCTCACAATCAGATCGTCAATGTGGTATACACAGTAGCATCAGGATCAACAACATGGACACAGCAAAATAAAACTCTCGAACATACCGCAGAAGTAACTGGGTTATACAGGCTATCCCTGTACGGTTTGCAAATTACTGCGGCCACTTCATTATCACCGAATGTATATCATAATCCTCTATTGGTGATGCTAACCAAGAACATCAAAGAAACCTTTACGTTAACATCAACGGAAATGCCCCCGAGACGTTACTGGTGGTGCCTGGAATTCGTAATTAAACTTAATTAAATGACGTTGTTAGTATAATGAATCAAGTGACTGAGTCACTTATCGACGTACAACGTCACAGATACGCTCAAGTATGTGAGTGTCAAACCAAACTAAAAAATATCATCGACGATTATACAATAAAAGTAAAAAAATATCGCAGGCGTATGGTTGTTATTGATATAATCGTTTACTCAGTTTCCGCTGTTGTTGCTGGAACCGGATTATTATTATCAACAATAACAATGACAGCACCTGCAGTTGCAACAATTGTCGTTTCAACGGCAACAACATGCGCAGGCATTCTCAGTATTATCGCTAAGAAAATATCTACGTGTACAAATGATAAATTAAACGAGTACATAACAAAACTACACACAGCAACAACATCTTATTCTAAACTATCATCGTATCTTTCTGCGTATCTCAGCGATGGTAAAATATCTGATGAGGAGTTCGCAATGATAATGAAAACCTACGATGAAGCATTCCTTGACAATAGCCAAGGTGATAAAGTAACTAACTGAAGGTTGAATTCATGAGATTGCGTTCTATTAAATAACGGAGTATTTTAATAATGTCGACGTTGGAACTATTACAGAAGATCGTCACTAATACAACGCCGTCAAAAACTACTATGATATCATTAAGTTCGACCAATCCTGAATTTAGCGTTAACTTTCCAACTGCAATTTCAGCAAGTGAAATAGCGCTAGCACAATTAAGAGTTTATCATAGCTGGCCAAATATCAGGTCAAAACCATTCGGTGGACTACCAGCAAATAATTCACTGGTATTTGCGAATAAGAATAAACCTGATGGAACTCCTGATTGGCAAGTTGTTGGAATTTCAACGGGCAGTTATCAAATAGAACAGATTAATGATGAGTTCCAACGCAGAATTAAATCTATTACAGGAAAAGAATCCAAAATAGCAATTACTGTTTTCGAACCAACATTATCAGCGGTGATTGAAATAAATTCCCCTGATTATGTTGTAGACATTTATCAAAGTTCCATCAGATCTGTGTTAGAATGGCCTGATGTTCCTCCAGACCAAAAATTAAATGAAATTCCAGAACCAACCAAAAATGAATTTCTCACGATTTATAAAACGTCCAGAATATCGAATGTATATATAATTGAATTTCTTAATCAGGATCCACGTAATGATATAGTAATTCCTGCGCATCAGACTGCATTATTTGATTTTATTAGAGAAGGACCAGGTAGTCGTGAAATAGTTTATGAGGAAGGTATTAAAAGATTTTTAAATCCAATTAATTCTGAATACATACGTGTGTTCCGTGATTTACAAACTCTTTTTTCAGCATTATCACAGAATTATAACAATGATATAAAACAACAGGTAATCGAAACGATACAACACTTAAATACAGTCATTAATGATTTGACTTATGCTAACCGAAGTATTGTTTTAGGAGCAACTAATCCTAAATTATATGATAGTCTTAGTGAAGGAGAAAAATTAATTATTATAAAAGGATACTCAAGGTGGAAACAAATATTTCTTAATCATTATAAAATAACAGAAGAACAATTACAAACATTTATGATACCAGGATTTGATACTGTTAAACTAAAAAAATCAGTCATTGATCTTATTAACGAATATTTCCCTAAAATACTTGAATCATGGAAAAAAATAGTCCCGCCATCGGTTATGCTTAAACATAATAATGATCCATACGGTGGAGGCCGTCATATCTCGCCTCAAATTGTTAATATAACATCAACGATCGCAGTCAATCTAGTATGTGATGTAATTGACGGCAGCTATCAAGTAGATCATTCAAAATCTAGCCAGGCCCAGCAAGGTTATATATTATATACATTTAGCCCTCAAGTGCCTCCCGGGTATTTAATTGTATCTGAACCAATTAACCCCGTTTATCTACGTGTACATAATCCGCTATTATCAAGAATACACTTTAAACTTACTGATCAGCAAGGACGTATTTTGGATTTACAGAATGAAACGTTAAGTATAAATCTGTATGTGAGATCATAGAGCGTTTTATCACAATGCGTCATTTAAAAAAACGAAAAAAAAAAAATATCCGAATCGGATCAGAATAGTTTTTCTTTTTACTGGGTTAAATCAAAATTATAAGTAAATAACCTATATACTTACCAGGGATTTTGTTTAGCCATTATCACATTAACTCCACTTTCATTATCATTTTCACTTTCATTTTCACTTTCATTTTCACAATGCTCTCTTAACTGTCTTATACGAAAGTTTATAATCTTTTTCTGTTCGTATTCATGAGATAGTTCTAGCTTAATTTTGTCAATAGCTCGCGAGAGAGGTACAAACAGCTTTACCTGATTATCTGTAGCTGTTGACAGCGACTGTAACATTGCCTGCTGGATAAATTTCATGAATTTATAATCAGATGGTAGTGTGTACCTGTTCTCTAATTTTCGTTGTTGTAATGATTCAAAATCACATAGAATTTGTTCAGGATTAAGATTATCAGATATATTTACACCGTTATGTTGTAATTTTTTAATCGCAGAAATAATAACATTAATGTTTTCAGAATTCATTATATTATATATGTTTGTTTAATATAAAAATAATAGTCCCTACGGACTGTTTCAAGATGATTATATACATATGAAGATGATTATATACATATGATTATATACATATGATTATGATTATAGACATATTATTATGATTATATACATATTATTATAATTATATACATATTATTATGATTATATACATATGATTATGATTATATACATATAATTATGATTATATCTTAATTAAGGACAGCACAAAACACAGAATCCTAATTACAGTAGCGTATTTACAGCACAGTTACATATAAACTTATCCTATGGATGCATTCGCATAGACACCCCCCCCCCCAGCGAATTCCTAATCGAAACGAAATATTAGAAATTCAGAGGGCTGTCTAGGCATTGCGATTTTATGTAACCCCCCAAATCAAGCATATTTACAGTAACATACTTACAGTAACGTATCTACAGCAAGCATATTTACAGCAATTATATACAAGGTTTTGTTGTGGACGGCACAGTTACATATAAACTTAATTCTAAGAACGTTAACTCGTGGACGGCACAGTTACATATAAACTTAACTAACTTACCCTAGGGCCTTTTTTCTACGTTTCAATAGAAACTTGCACACCCTCCCCTTATAATCAACCCGGGGGAGCGCAAAAGTACACCCACCACGTGTTGACATAATGGGAAAGTGTGTAAATCTCTATTGAAACGTAGAACGGGGCGGCCTTCGGCCCCAATTAAATAATTTTTATGGCATAATATTGCCTTCGTAGACATTTGCCATTCACGAGATTCGAACCACGGACCTTGAGCATGAGAGTCCAAGCGCGTTAGCAATCGGCCACCGGACTTCAGTATGTATACATAATGAAAATATTAGTATATAGTTAGCGCATAATGTACTTAGCGTAACAGAATAAAATCAGAATTTATTGTGGATTTCTTAATAAAATCAGAATTTATTGTGAATTTCTTAATAAAATCAGAATTTATTTTCAGTTTCCAAATGCTTGAAACTGTATTACACAAAACCCACAGCTAAAGTCTGTATTAATAAGACGTTGCCAAGGATACTAAAATAATCGATAGCTATACAAACGCACAATGCTAGCTCATTTCTAAAAATAACCTTCATGTACAAACTGCTGGGTCGCATAAGAACGTAGAAAATATAAATATTATTGAGATTTTATAGAATAATGTGCATAATAGCATCATCATTAATACAACGATTGAGATATCTGAAAAAATTTCATAAATCTGATGGGGTGTTTTCACGACTAAAAATGAGGAATTTGAACAAAATTCACTGATTTTAATGGGATATTTACACGACTAAATCAAGAAATCGTAACAATTTTGCTAAATTTCAACTTATATAATATAATATGATTTTTGGCATATTTTTTATAAACCAAAAAAATCTGATAAATCTGATTGAATTTCATAAACCAATCGTTGATTGGGCTGGGGTATTTACATGAAAGGATCGAGATATCTGAACAAATTTCATAGATCTGATGGGGTGTTTGCACGACTAAAAATGAGGAATTTGAACAAATTTCACTGATTTTGATGGGGTATTTACACGATAAAATCAAGAAACTCAAACAATTTTGCTGAATTTCATTTTATATAATATAATATATATTTTGATATATTTTTTATAAAACCGAAAAAATCTGATAAATCTGATTAAATTTCATAAATCTGCTGGGGTATTTACATGAAAAGATTGAGAAATTTGAACAGATTTCACTGATTTTGATGGGGTGTTTTCACGACTAAATCAAGAAATCTTAACAAATTTCACAATCTGATGGGGTATTTACACGATTAAATCAAGAAATCTTAACAATTTCGCCGAATTTCATTTTATATAATATAATATAAATTTTGATATATTTTTTATAAAACCGAAAAAATCTGATAAATTTGATTGAATTTCGTGAATCTGCTGTGGTATTTGCATGAAAAGATCGAGAAAAGCGAACAAAATTCATAAAATCTGATGGGGTGTTTGCACGACTAAACTGAGAAATCTTAACAAATTTCATAAATCTGATGGGTAAAAACCCCAGCTATTCTCTAATTGATTTTGATGATTTTTTGATAAATTTGACAATAACTCACTAAAAACTGATAAAAAATAAGAAATTTTGCTCAAAAATCACTTCATTTTAGCAAAAAATAGTGATATTTTAGCCAAAGATTTCTATAAAATCGAAAAATCATCAAAATCAATTAGAGAACAGCTAGGGGTTTTACCCTACCAGCGCTACAAAATCTAGCCGAATTTCATTGATTTTTGGTCACCTTTTATATAAAAGGCGAGATTTTCGAACAAAAAACCAACAAAAAAACGGGATTTTCGAACAAAATCAATAGAATAAAAAAAAGCATTAAATATTTATAAAGGCGATTTTTCTTAGCAATACTGTTGATATTTATATGTATAACTAAATTCATTGAAATGTATTTTACAGTCGAAGTTTGGACAATCAGAGAATGTGTTTTGTGTTTTGTGTACTATTGAAATTGATACTTACTCAAAACAGTGTGTTCTGACCAAAACTCGCAATATCATTAGTACAACAAGTGCGACAACTACGATATTTACTATTTATCCTTGACGGAGTTGTTTCGCTCCATTATCTAATACCATTATATCATGAAAAAAACATCTACATAAAAACTATGAAAGCAAAAAAGGGGGAAAGAAAGAGATATTGGTTTATGAAGAGGGTTCTGGTAGAATAACATACTGGAATATGATCTTTTGTAGAAATCGTTTGGAAAAAGCAGATCTCCTGATATTATCTGCCACGTATTTTACTGAAGCTGGTAATATGTTAAAGTATTTACCGGCAGAAGTAATTGATTTAAATATAATTTCTTCACCAGTCTCTGCATTTACGGCTTTAATAGCTCTCTGTCTGAATATTTTACACCTTCCTGTATTTCCCGACTTGCAATTTTGGCTTTGTGTAACAATTCGAAGGTTATCAAGCGAGTTATCAAGCTTATTACCACTAATGTGATCAATTACATGTCCATCTTTAATGATTCCAAAATAACACTCGAACACGAACCTATGTGATAAATAATTTTTATTTCTACCGGTATTAAATATAAGATAACCAGTATTATTAACATTACCGACTGGTTTCTTTAATCTACAGTGCCTAATTAAACCATCACGAGATGCTTCATAATTGGTGATAATTGGATGCTTCACAAACTCATTTTGCTCCATTTATATACTAATATTATTTGTTTAAATCATTATTTTGAAAATCTAGCGAGATAATCCTCTTCGGTCTTTATAGGAGATTCACCTGACAATGTCAGGGTGTTTTTTTTTTTAATCGTAGTATCGTTTTAGCTCTCTGTATTTTTTACCACCGCATTGCGCGCACAATTGAGTTTTTCCTCTGACTCCAACACCACATCGCATACACGGTTTTGGTCCAAAACTGCCTTGTCTAACGCATTGCATGTGAAAGCCGCAGAATTCGTTTACGCATGCTTTGTTACAAGGAGAAGTATATCCGATCATAAGCCAATGGCATCGATTCTTTGTTTGAATCATATACAAAAAGATTAAAATTCAATTAAATATATATTTGTCCTAATTATAATAATGCAGGAATTATCCGCGATTGAACATTCCGGGGCTAGATTTGATCTTGACAGACTGCAGGAATATAAATTTAGTTTTTCTATGCAAGATCTAGCTTTAACGAATAAGGATATAACAAAACGTATCCGTGAGGCCAAAAAGGAATTTCGCGACGATGGTGCGGCTCATGTGTGGTCGACATTCAGAATTGGAAATAATGTTAATGTGATGAATGACAAACGAGGAAAAGAGATTATTGACTACCTTAGAAAAAATATTTTATTTTAATAAAATTTATTGTAAAGACAGACGATAACACCTGGATTATTCGTGACAAACGTGATTCTGTCCATAGGTCAGGAGATAATATTGTTCTTAGTAAAAATTCCAGACCAGGAATACTTACTGGTATTGACAAACCGTATTACGAGCGATCATACCCTGTGACTGCAGTTGTATACGCGGTATATCCGTTAAATAATAAACCTGACGTTGGGGATCTCAAACCCATGAAACTGTCAAGGATAAATTGCGTAGCTGAACGGGTTATAGAACACTTCACAAACGCGATACGCGGAAACGGTTTAACGGATTTACGACGTAAAAAAATAAACACCTGGGCAGAAACAGTTAAAGATACCGGAGCGTCTATCAGCGACGTTGCTGAGCTGGGAAAGAAATTAAAATTCCCAATAACGGTGAAGACGTTAACCGGAGAGATTTTGTACAAACCAAAATATAAATCAAGAGGAGCTTCGATAGATATTATTGATCATAACGCACATGCATGGACTGTGGCAGTAACAATATTTCCACGAGACATAACGGTTAAATTTTATAATGGTCATGTATTCGATGCTATCAGAAATATCAGTAAAATTGACCCTGTATCTGTGTGGCTGTTTCAGAGTTCGGAATATGATTATCATGATCAGTTTGTACGGTCTAATGGTGATATTTATCGTACAGAATCTCTCCATGAAGAAATGAAAAATCTTGCACAACGCCTTTGGCATAAATACACATCTGATGATATTAAGGTTGAACAATTACTTAATAACTGTTTTACCGTTCCATCAATTGCTGCTCACTACGCTCAGGAGAAAAATTCATGGAAGCCGACACGATTGGAATTTCTTGAAGATGTCCAGAAAAGTTGTATCGAATACGGACACGGTGGATTGTGGAACACTAAATACGATTATAATGACGTTATCTCCGTTGATATGGTAGCGTGTTATCCTGGAAGTTTTCTTGGATACGGAGAATGTTCTGAATACTTTAAGAAATTTGGACATCCCACACACGAGATGACCAGAGTAGTGATAAACGGACCTTTACCTGCTGATCTAACCGGATTCGCCTGTATAGAGTCGTTCGAGTTTTACGAGAATCTCCATCCGATTGTTTATGCGTGGCTTGGGAGACATTTTTCAGAAAAATGTTGGGCTCCAATAGTACTAATAAAGTATATGCTTGGTGCGCGAATTTTAATGTCGTTGTGCGTAAGTGAAGCAATTATATCATACCGCGTGCAGTATGAAGTCTGGTTGCCAGAACCGGATGTATTTAATGATGCTAGAGGAGATTTTCTTAATCCTGAAGATGATATTGTTAGTGAATGCAGGAGAGAGTGTGATGAAAAATTTGCAAAAGATCTCGGCAGAAAAATAATCGGTAAATTTACGCAAGGAGGATCATGTGATCATAAACGAGCGTGTACAAGATTAATCATGGACGATGCTGAACTCGATTTTATAATCGCTGATACAACGGAGAAAAACACGTTTATAGGTCGCAGTAATGCTTATTTATCAGACGGAACTAAATTAGGTACAATTGTGAGCTATACTGATGGCGAGTCGCCGCAGTTTACTCATTTAAGATCTTCGATGCTAGCGTATGTTTCGATAAATTTATTATCTATGATAAACAGATTTCCTCGTTACGCAGTCAGAGTCGCGACAGATTCATTTTATATAAACAAAAAATATGCGGATTCGTTAAAATAATTGCGTGTTAACGATCATGCATCATGGGGCGAATGGAGAATAAAACACGAGGATATAATCAGTTATTCTGAATCCGCCGATGTTGAAATTGCGAGAACATATTACAAGAATAATCAGCTATCAAGATTGTCATTGGCACCATCTGTATATGATCCTGTAGCTAGACATAAAACCGTTTATCTTAATGGGTGTGGTGGTTCAGGTAAAACAACACGCGCGATTGAATTATTTAGTAATTGTTCTGATATGATTGTTTTGACACTGACACATAAACTCGCCAGGGAAATAAAAGAGTAAAATCGTGTACATATCATAGCTTCTTTAGATGGTGCGGAGACGCATGGACTCCATCGCGGATGGGTGAGAAATAATTCCTAAAATTATTATCTGGGACGAGATATGCACGGTATCCCTAGAGGTATTAAAAATATTTCTTGATTGGCTGTTATTAAAAAATACTGCTGTGATAATATGCGGCGATCATGGTCAACCACCACATTTTGTTGGATTGTCTCCACATGAATGGCTAAAAACATTTGTAGATTATTACGAAGAAACAACTAATGACCATAGAGCTATTGATAAATCATTAAAAGAGTTTAAAAAGTTAATAAGATTACAGCCAGATAAAATACAGTGTGAAATAATGCGTAAAGTAATTCCAGAAACATCTATGAAGGATTTTTGGGCTTTATGGAGACCTGCTGATTTGATAGTTGCGAGTAGAAAAATAGTTCGCGATACGCTTCAACAACAATTATTTACATTACATAAAGAAAAATTTTCAAATCTACCTGTACCTTTGTGTTATCGCCCAGCAGATACTCGACGACAGAATATTGATGTTGAGATTCCTGGTGGTGGAATATAAAATCTTGTATTAAATGATATTGTTTTAGTCGTTGTTGATGTTGTTGAGAGCGCGTTAAGTATGGATAAATCGCCGTGGACGTTAGGATACGCTATAACGATTCACTCGTCACAGGGATTAACTATTACCGATACAAGTATTTGGATTGTCGATGATCGTATTGAATGGTCAAATTTAGTTTATCTAGCAGTGTCTCGAGTCAGAAGAATATCTCAACTGCGCCGGGTTATCATGGATTGCGTAATAACCGAGGATATTCCTGATAGTGCTGTCGATATCAATAAAAAATTAGCGAATTATAAACAATGTGACAAAAAAAATAATCGCGATTTTGATATTGATGTTGAATTTATTATAAAACTAAAAACACAACAGAATAATCATTGTGCAAGTTGTAACTGTAATATGCTGTGGCAATACTCGAGTAATAATCCAAAACAATTTACCGTTGATAGAATTAATAGTGATCTTGGTCACACGCGCGAAAATGTGATGCTGACCTGTCTTGAATGTAATCGACGTCGGGGCGCTGGATGCTGTGCAGGTTTATAAAAGTGAACGCGGTGGTAATTGTGTATCTGTAGGAATTATTTGTAATTGTTCGCGTACAATTCCACGCTGAGGAGCAGTTGAATCTAATCTGTAGATTGCGGGTCTACCTGTGGACCTTAGAAATTTTGTGTGTGGTCACACTCCAGATAGGATCAGTTGCTCTTTTTCTACCTCCTTCAAGTTCACCAGGTTCATATAAATATCTTACGGTAACATTACCTAGTACTGGTTGAGAGGAAGATTTACGTTGTATTGGTAAATATTTTTTTTATATCGCATTAGAAGGTTTCATAGAAGTTGCACGAGTCACTTCGTTGTTCAACGCAGCTATCACACTCGGTAACCTTGCAACCCATTCACGAGATCTCTCCGTGGATTTAAAGTCAGCGGATATTTCCCTCGCGTATTGATATCCAAATAACCGCTCAGCAAGTGTTCGATTAAATCGTTCAACGATTGCCTGATCCTCTGTGTGTCCTCGTCTGATTTTAACGTTATGTCGCTTCATCAACGATGATACAGCACCAAGAAATTCTTTGCCAGGATCAACCTGTAGCAATTGTGGCCATCGTAGACCACCTTGTGGTCCGGATCCTCGTTGATAAATGCGTTCAAACGCAGATACAACTTCAGTCGCTGTTTTAGTTGATAATGATTCTGCTTCTTTATATCTACTTGCAACGTCAACGACGGTTAACGGGTATCTGTATGTGTATTGACGTCTGCCAGTTTTAATGGTATCGTGTGGTAAAAACAAAATATCTGCTTGATGAACTTCATTAGGGGTACTAACATCAAAATGTGCATATTGAATTTTTTTAGGTGGTGGTAGATAGATTTGCCATATTGCCTGTCGTGCTAACCACGCTGCAGCAACATCACGTGAGACTTTTGCTGCTTCAGCAAGTTTACTAATCGCTGCTTTACCTCTCCAATATCCTCTTGGGCTATAATAAACAGATTCCATTATCATAGTCAATTGATTAATTACCAGCCCCTAACATTATTTTACCTTTCATGCCAGTTTTTATCAGAAAAGCAGCTAATCTTTCTCGAAATGATTTATCTTTTATGTTATTTATGGCATGAATTAATTTTACATCTGCAATATGTCGTTGTTGTAAATTATTACTTTTATACGCGACATCGTGAATGTGACACGCTTGATCAATTGCGTTTATTGGATACTCTCCAGGTTTTGGTTGGTCTCGGTTATCGAGTCGGATATCGAGACGAGTTCCAGGACCACAATAATTATATCCGGGTAATTGTTTTTCACCAGGATACTTTGCCCATGGAGCTCCTGGTAATTTACTTAAAGAAGCAGCGATATCTCCACCTGTCTTTAATGAAATAAATTTGTATTTTTTTTTACCACATTTCACACACCTGCCTATAAGTGCGCGCCTGTTATTTTTTGTTATTATTGTCGTTAATTTAGTGGTGGACGTATGCGCTCTACATCGAACGCAATATAAGTTCATATTATTATTATATGGATATAATTGATTTCTCAGCGACACGAAAACAAGAGCCAGTCAAGCATCATCCAGCGCTACCAAATTCTATCAGAGCAATTATACTTGGCCCATCTGGGTCTGGTAAAACGCAATTATTGCTTAATCTGATAATGCGATGGCTGAAGTGGGATAAATTATATTTAGTAGCACCATCTGTAGATGATCAACGATGTTACGAAGTACTTAAAGATTTTAATGAAAATACAAAGTCGCTGATGTGTCCTGATAATAATGCTATTGATTTTATCACCGTTATTGATGAAGCTCCATCTATAGATGATCTTGATGGATGCATCAATAATCTCGTAGTATACGATGATGTGATGCTGGATAAACAATCAAAGCCAGCTCGGATGTTTTCGCGAGGCCGTCACAAAAATACAGACGTGATTTATTTAACTCAAAAATACACACAAATTCCTAAAGTAATCAGAGATAATTGCAATATCTTAATTGTGTTCAATGGAGTAGATAATTATACTTTACAAAATATTTATTATACCTGGTGTTCAGGGGACATGGACATGATTAAGTTTAGAAACTTCTTTTCAAAAGCACAAGCTGTTCCGTTCGGATTTATAACAATAAATTTACATGACCCAAGATCTAGATATCGTATAGGTCTAGATAAAATCTTTGGTTAATATTTACAGCAGCAGAGAGGGTGAACTACCAATACTGAGTGACCAACGCGTAAAATAAACAAATAAAAACGCGCGTCAGAGATAAAGTAACTAGGTTGTGGTTTTTCGGTGACCTTAAGGTTTTCTTTTCGTAGGAACCTTTATTTTTTTTATAAATAAGGTCTCAAGCAAAATGGTCTGTTCACCCTCTCTGCTGCTAGCTATAAGCAATGTGACAAAAAAATAAAATAAGCGTGACTTTGTAATCGATACTGAATTTATTATAACACTAAAACAACTACAGAATAATCATTGTGCAAGCTGTAACTGTAATATGTTATGGCAATATTCGAATAATAATCCGAGACAATTTACCGTAGACAGAATTAATAGTGATCTTGGTCATACACGTGATAATGTGATGCTGACCTGTCTTGAATGTAATCGACGTCGGGGCGCTGGACGCCCTGGTGCTAGCTTACATAAGTGAAGGTGGTGGTAATTGTGTGTCTTTAGGAATTACTTGTAATTGTTCACGTACAAATCCACGTTGAGGAGCCGTCGAATCTAGTCTGTAGATTGCAGGTCTACCTGTGGATCTAACCACGCTAGAAATTTTATGTGTAGTCACACTCCAGATAGGATCAGTTGCTCTTTTCTTACCACCTTCAAGTTCACCAGGTTCATATAAATATCTTACAGTTACATTATCTAATACTGGTTGAGAGGAAGATTCACGTCGGTGTATTGGTATATATTTTTTTGTGATCGCATTAGAAGGTTTCATGGAAGTTACACGAGTAATTTCATTATTTAACGCAGCTATCACACTTGGTAACTTTGCAATCCATTCACGAGATCTCTCCCCGGACTTAAAGTCAGTGGATATTTGATATTTCCTTTGCATATTGATATCCAAATAACCGCTCGGCAAGTGTTCGATTAAATCGTTCAACGATTGCCTGATCACGATGAATTTCTGTGTGTCCTCGTCTAATTTTAACGTTATGTTTATTCATCAACGATAATACTGCACCAAGAAATTCTTTGCCAGGATCAGGTTGTAATAATTGTGGCCATCGTAGACCACCACGTTGATAAATTCGCTCAAACGCAGATGCAACTTCAGATGCTGTCTTTGTTGATAGTGGTTCCGCCTCTTTATATCTACTTGCAACGTCAACGACAGTTAACTCTTATTTATATGTGCGTGATTGACGTCTACCAATTTTAATGTTGTCATGTGGTAAAAATAAAATATCTGCTTGATGAACTTCATTAGGGGTGCTGACATCAAAATGTGAATATTGAATTTTTTTAGGTGGTGGTAGATAAATTTGCCATATTGCCTGTCGTGCTAACCACGCTGCAGCAACATCACGTGAGACCTTTGCTGCTTCAGCAAGTTTACTAATCGCTGCTCTGCCTCTCCAGTATCCTCTTGGGCTATAATAAACAGATTCCATTATAATAGTTATATAATTAATTACCAGCCCCTAGCATTATTTTACCTTTCATAGCAGTTTTTACTAGAAAACTAGCGAGTTTTTCTCTGAGAGATTTATTGGGTATAGAATTTAACGCATGAATCAATTTCATATCTGCGAGACGCCGTTGTTGTAAATCTTTGCTTTTATACGCAACATCATGAACATGACACGCTTGATCAGTCTTATTTATTGGATACTCTCCTGGTCTTGGTTGATCTTGATCATCAAGTCGGATATCAAGTCGAGTTCCAGGACCACAATAATTATATCCTTGTAAGTGTTTTTCCCCCGGATATTTAGCCCATGGAACTCCTGGTAATTCCCCAATGAAGCAGCGATATCTCCACCGTTGACTGACAAGTCAAGAGGAATAAATTTATATTTTTTTGTGCCACATTTTACACATTTGCCTGTAATTGCACGTCTTTTTTTTTTTGTTGTTATTGTTGTTAATCCAGTGGTGGACGTGGGTGCTCTGCATCGAACACAATACAAATTCATATTATTTATTATATGGATATAATTGACTTCTCAGCGACACGAAAACAAGAACCAGTAAGGCACCATCCAGCACTACCAAATTCTATTAGAATGATTATAATAGGCCCATCTGGATCTGGTAAGACACAATTATAACTTAATCTGATAATGAGATGGCTCAAGTGAGATAAATTATATTTAGTAGCACCATCTGTAGATGATCAACGGTGTTATGAAGTACTTAAAGATTATAACGAAAACGCAAAATTGCTGAATGAAGACGGCAATGATGTTGTTGATTTTATTACCGATATTGATGAAGCCCCATCTGTAGATGACCTAGATGGATTTATTAATAACCTCGTAGTATATGACTATATTATGTTAGATAAACAATCAAATCCAGCTCGGATATTTTCTCGAGGCAGACATAAAAATACTGACATGATTTATGTTACTCAGCGATATACACAAATACCTAAAGTGATCAGAGACAACTGTAATATTTTAGTCGTGTTT
Organism: Megalonaias nervosa; assembly: GCA_016617855.1. NCBI lineage: Eukaryota > Metazoa > Mollusca > Bivalvia > Unionida > Unionidae > Megalonaias > Megalonaias nervosa. The sequence continues at coordinate 11,120 of JAECUM010039857.1, read as the reverse complement.
AATGGAGTAGATAATTATACCTTACAAAATATTTATTATACTTGGTGTTCAGGGGATATGGACATGATCAAGTTTAAAAACTTCTTTTCAAAAGCACAAGCTGTTCCGTTCGGATTTATAACAATAAATTTACATGACCCAAGATCTAGATATCGTATAGGTCTGGATAAAATCTTTGGTTAATTATAGCAGCAGAGGAGGTGAACGACCAATATTGAGTGACCCGGCGAGTAAACGAGTCGCATAAAAATTTGAAAAAAATACGTCAATGATGGAATAACAAAAATGAGCTAACCCAGACGATTTGACGTTATTGTGGTCTGTTTTCCACCGTATGGAAATATGTTCGGTTAGAGGTTTCAGTTTAACGTTATTGACCTTGTTTTCAGCCTTTGTAGGAACCTTTATTTTTTGTAAATAAGGTCTGAAGCAAAAAGGTCTGTTCACCTCCTCTGCTGCTAAAGTTGACATTTTACTAGTAAGCAATAAAGACGTGGACCGTGTGGTATTTTAAAATTAGATTTCTCAAGTGATAGGTTTAATCATCTTGCGCATAAATATTAGTTAACAGCCTGGATATATATCTGTCTTTACAAGATTGTAATTATTTGAAAAGTAAAGACTTTGCAAATTTAATTCAAAGTATAATGCCTAATGTAATCTGTATATCAGGTGCACATGCACGAAACGGAACATCTCTTACGCATTTTCACGCAATGGTAAAAAGTTGTGAAGCTATTAATTTAGGAGACTCAGGTTACGAGAGAGATAAAAACAATTATAATAATATTTAGCAATACACAACAGGTGGAAAGTAAAATTGTACTACGCTGTTGGTAGTGATGATGATATTTATGCTGCAGAATGACATGGTTGTTAAAGAGACTTCTGATATAACCAACAATTTACACAGCTCAGAAGAGTCGTTGATACCCGGATTAAACTCTACAATTAATATCGAAGTATCAAAGAATGGCAAAGTGCGCAAACAATCTATGTGGAGAGAAGTATTGTTGCGATAATAGTATGTTTCGCACATGCTCTGTCGTTTCTTCTGTCATACAGGATAATGCTACCACACACTTTAACGTGCAATGGACACATGAAAATAGCAAAGTGCGGACAAAGTCCAACTCAGAAACTACAAAAATATTTCCAATGAAAGAAACCAAAAATAATTTATGTTGATACCGATTGTTGTAGGATGCGATATAATTTAAATTCTGTTGAAGACATACCTCGTCTCAAAAGGTGTGCCGAAAATGTCTTCAAATCGAATTTGCAGAGCTTGTCACATTGAAGCTTCGTGTCAGACCAGGTGTCCCTAATGGGCAGCAATTAATTTAACGAGCTTCAGTTATTTTTTTTTTTTATCCTCTTGAATACTGTGTCTATATCTTTGAAAACAAAATTGGCTAGCACTATTAAATACCTAGGTCAATCTATATATATATATATAAGAGTATATATATATATATATATATATATATATATATATATATATATATATGGTATATATATATATATATATATATATATATATATACCAGGTACTGGTACATATCAAATAAATAATTGGCATAGTTTTCAAGCCTTTCATAAAATATATCCAAAACGCATTCCACTAGGGTCGGGGGTTTATACAGAACACGCTGTGTAGGAGAAACAACACATTTTAAAAAATTTGCTATCAAGCGAAACGACAATTATTCGCTCGATCGGATTACAGCGGTTTCTTCCGAAATTTTGACTTATTACAACGCACGCGAGTTCACTTGCCGATCACGCTAAGTGTGCGCCGCTATGAAGAGATATAACTTGTCCAATATAAATCCAAAGATGATCTACGTGATTAAGGGCTCATAGCTGACCCATCAAAATGCATTATTAAGTCTAAACTTACTGTCGATCAAAGATCAATGGTAGCTTAATAGGTGAACAGAAGCCATATCAGCAGTGGCCTAGCGAGGGTACTTAGCGCCCGGGGACAAAACATAAACTTGGTGCCCCCTTACTTAGCGCCCGGGGACAAAATATAAACTTGGCGCCCCCTTCGAGTGCATCTGAGATAACGAATAGTTGCATTTTCGTCATTTTGGCGCCCCTGGCACATGACGCCCGGGGACAACTGTCACCCCCACCTCACCCCCCGCCCTCCCCAAGCTACGCCACTGCATATCAGCTAACTTAACGCCGATCAAGGCTCTTTGACACTTGTGTTCAAGGGACAGCACATAGAATGATCACCCATAAAGATAGTCTACATAGATTTCCAATACGTGTAAAGTGCAAACGTAAAACATTACTTGTTACTTCTTCTGCTGTAATATGGCTTATGTCTACAAAATGTGAATATGCACTTGGTTACTGAGAGAGATAAAATCAAAAGTCAGATTATTATTGAACCCATAATCGAAGTACATCCATTCACAGTTCTGCATTTCCACCAAATTCGATCAGTGGGACGACCGATTATATGGATGAAATCTATGTCTTCAGATGGGTTAGGATAATGTACGCTTTACCCTTGAGAGAGAAAACGTTGACATAACCCTTGCTATGGATGTACTTAAAATAGAAAAAGTTTTCAGTTTTGCTTCTAATGTTTTAATAATGGTTATTATTTACCGAGCATTTGATTGTTCAACATTTTCTCTTAAATTTTCTCAAATGAATTACATATCCAACTAATCTCTCTCTCTCTCTCTCTCTCTCTCTCTCTCTCTCTCTCTCTCTCTCTCTCTCTCTCTCTCTCAAACACGTTACAACGGTTCCTGTTTTTGCACCTTTTCCCGCGTCTGTTCTTTTGGTAATATCTCTTTATGTTCTCAGTTTGTTTGTCCTTCATTCAAGATCACCTCTCATGTGTTGTACTTTCGATTTTACAAGTTCTACAGCCGTTACACAACCCTTTATTTCTATTTCGTCTTAATATTTGAATAATCCTCTCTTTATATGTGGAATCTTTCAGCCTTGAAGTTTTCCATAGCACTCGTCACTTACAGTCTCAGTGTTCCTTATCTTTTCACAAAGTGGCTCAGTTGTGTCTATACTGCACGCAGTTCCTTTTGTATAATAATGGTCCCAAGCAGATACTTAGGTTGAAGAATGTTGTTGTCTTGCTTTGTCCAGCCTATTGTTATCAACAAGTCTTGTCTAGTCTTAACTGCTATAGCACAAAGTCCTATCATTCATACGATATTCTCCTCCCTTGATATTGGAACTTATTTAATATCAGGTGTTACATAACAGAGTGTTTTGTATTTCATTTTAAAGTTATCTATTTCCAACTGATACTGAAATTCAATTGGCCATTCATTATATCCTCCTTGGGCAACTCAGAACACACCACAACCTTCACTTGGGTCGATATCTTCAAAATGCCCAATACTACGCTCTTAAATATCTCGAAATCATTGGCACCTCTAACCATAATGTCAACTTGTAATTAATCTTGTCTAACCATTATATTATCATGTTCATGTAATGGATTTTTTTATGAAGCATCATACCATTAACCCTCTTAGCTTTTTAATTATGTTATCAACGCACAAGTTGCAAGAAACGACAAGCTTTTCTTACCTCTGAGAACCTTTATTACAAGTTATCGAGAGAATAAAATACTGCTAATTCCAAGAGTACAAGCAGAAGCTGAAAATTATTATAACAAATGCAACGTACAGAGATAACTGGAAAACAATGAAAAGAAATAGTTGGTAAAACTTTATCAAGAGACAAAACAAAAAGGCCTAAAAAATTTTTTTATCAGAAGTAGGCTAGCTAAAATTTCAAAATCGTTGATAGATGCTCTAACGTATACTGTGACATCACTTATTAACAGATTTCTTCCTATCAACAATGTAGGCAGTTTATAAAACGAAGTTTATAAAACGAACTGAAAGACTGAACTCATGTCAACAGTCATGTCGAATGATTCTTGCTTTGTAAAACGAACTGAAAGACTGAACTCATGTCAAACGATTCTTTCTTTGAGATATCGCATATTACTGAAGTTTATGTTACAAAGAAACTTATAAAATACATGTAAGTCAGAGGATACTGATTTACATGGCTGGTTAATAGATTGCACGTTTGAACAACTAACGTGCATATGTACCATATTAGTAAGAAAAAATCATTTTCTAGACAATTGGAAGAAAGATATGGCTGCCTATGACTTGAAGCCAATACACGAATCGATTGTCAATAATTATACACCTGTATCGTTTCTACATATTGTTTGCAAGTTTTTAAAAATGCATCTTTTGAATTCATTGTATGACTTTTATCAGAAAACAGTGTTTGACCCGTGCCAAGCAGGATTCCGCCCAAATCATTCCTGGGAGACAGATATCACTGGTTCGATTGATAACAGGTTAAGGATACGCATAGAGTTTAATCGGAGTATCAACGACTCTTTGGAGTTCTATAAATTGTTGGTGGTATAAGAAATCACTTTAACAACCAAGTCATTCGGCAGCATAAGTATCACCATCATTACCAACAGCGTAGTACAATTTTACTTTGCAGATGTTGTGTATTGCTAAAATTTACTATAATTGTTTTTATCTCTTGTCGTAACCTGACTTTCCTAAATTAATAGCTTCATCAACTTTTAACTACTATGTAAAACGTAGAATTAACTGAACTTTTATTTTTAGATTTACGGAAAGCTTTCGATCCTGTGAATCATAAATAGATAATACATAAATTACCAACATATAATGTTATTAAAAAAACCCCCAAAACTCATTGATGTAATTTTCATCATTTCTCAATAGTACATTTCAAGTCATGAGTAGAAGAGCCAGTGTCTCATATATTAACGAAATAACAATTGTACAATGCCAGGCATCAAATTTAGGCCCCTCTTGTTCATTTCAAACCGAAATCAGTTTCTAAAGTGTTTTAAGCATTGTTATGTGTATATGCATGCAGTGTTATGTCCCGACATGATAGTATTGTAGAGGATATCTTATTTTATTTTAGTAGAAATATCGAAATAGTTCACAAGCGAAGCGGAATAATTGCATTGTCGCGAATGGAGGAAAATATTTCGACTTTATGAGTGAAATATTGTCTTTTATCTTTTAAAAACAAATAGAGGACTTCAGAACGTATCATCTCTGAAACGATGATTATAATTTGAGTTTATTTGTAAGCATTTATATTAGGTAGTTTGTTTATTTTTGCATTCAAACGTAAACTGTGTTGTCTTGTTAAGATTGCAGTCCAGATGGTAACAGAATAAATATAACTATTTTAGTCTGGGTGTGATGAGAATTAATATCACTACACTACATAAACAATTTTATTACAATATTGTATCACTAGAACAACACGTAAGGCTTGTTATAGAGTGCGATTGGTACTATATGGTTGACATTAAATGTAAAACAGAAACAGGTGAAGTAAGTAATCACAATTTGCAAGATTCACGTGGAAAACTAATTTTAATCTATTTTAAAATTGAGGCGTAGTTCTGTTGCTTGAGCAACTGTTGTGGCACGCCCTCACTGATTACGTAAATGTATAATAAAGCATTGATATAGTTTAAGATCTGTTGATCCAGAGAGAGAGAGAGAGAGAGAGAGAGAGAGAGAGAGAGAGAGAGAGAGAGAGAGAGAGAATAAAAATTTTACACATGTGAACAAGTACTTTTTATACCTGTTCAGACAAATGTATGTATGATCATCATTTGGACACATTCTCAATATAACATATTCAATCCAATCAAACATCCATCTTCAGCTTTTGCTTGTCTGCTGTCCACAATTGGTTTGTAAAATGTTGAATAATCATTAGTACTGATGTTTTTTGGTTTTTTACTACTTTTAATTACATTATCCACTTTCAATGTTTTAGCATATTTAGAGGCGCTGTTATTTGTTAAACGTTCTATGCTAAACTTGATCTTCTCTCCCAGGATGAGTTTCTTCTTAAATCCAATTGTTAACTTAAATAGTGCTTTCCAGGAATCAAATTGTCTAGTGTTTATGTTTATGAGTTTTGTTAAATATGGTTCAGTGGCATCAACAATTCATACAAATCTTGATTATTATCACTGTTTTCTGTCAAACTGCCATTAAATTAATCTCTCTATTTGTTCGGATTTAATTGAAATTTTACGGATTCGTCTCAATTATATTTTTTCAACTGTTTTCTAATTGAAAGACGTATCAACGGTGTTTGAAATTTTTGTCTCGCGTGCTTTAGTATTGCTTCTTCAATTATAGAAATCTTCATTCATTTAAAGAAGAAACAAAATGCCAGATATATTTCATGATTTCTTATTTAAATCGGAACAGTTTTGATATATGTCACTATTTCTACTGATTTAAGTAAGAAAAAATTCAAAATATATTTCACCTAGTTGGATGTTTGCATTGGTAGATGTGTATATTATTTTTGTACTGACATCTATTTCATCATCATGAGAAGTAAAATCGATCAATAGCTTAGAACAATTGGAGCGCTGACTCAGCAATAAAAAGTCGCCAAAACTGTAAAATTATTAGTGTTTCGTCACTAAGTCTTGTTTTCAATGGACCTATTTAGTTAAGAAGGATAACATCCGTTCCACCAGAACAACTGATCGTCCAAATCAATTATGCTGAGAGAACAAGCCAGATCAGATTCAGTGAATTATTTCTGAAGCTGTATGCTTGATATAAAAATATTGCAAAGCGAAAATTAACGTTCATTTTTAGCAGTGGTACAGCATGTACTTTTTTTTTCCGAAGTGGAATCGAGTGTGGTGTTGGATAATGCATATCTTTCAATCAATGGAGATTATACCTATTGCTTGAACTATGGGAAATACTGATCAAAAACGTTGGGATTTGAACGGATAAACAACAGTCTCATTTGTTGGGGACATTTGGATATTTAGTGCCTCGTCTGCTGTTTTCCATTGTTCTACATTATTTAAAGCACAGATTGTTGTTTTATATGGTCACACAATGGTTTATGCCTCATGTTGCTGTGCATGCGTATAGCATTGCCTTGACAAAGACCACTTAAATCAACGCATGTGCATGCGCATTGGTATTGACAAATCTTTTTTTCCCCTTCGTTGTAACCACATTTCTCATGTTTAACCTTGCCTAATACATTACTAAAGTAAAAATAAATATCTCCAATTTTCAGCATAATGCACTCTTTACGGGTGTCATAGCATTTAAAGTTTTGGTCCAAAAGGTAGCAAGTTATAGAAAACAAAACACCCAAAAAACCACAAATATTGGAGGATACGTATTACAGATAGCATTGTAGTTTGTTCATATTCATATATATATATATATATATATATATATATATATATATATATATATATATATATATATATATATATATATATATATATATATATATATATATATATATATATGAGACGATAGACGATAAAGCATCCGATCTTTAAAATACGTATATGATCTAATCGTTTTTATAAGATTCTTTTACAAACTGTTATTATCACCTTCCTATAACTGGTATATATAAGTTTTTGGACAACTTCGGTAAGGTCCATAGACACATGCTCCAAATCAGATATTAACCAAACTATGATCGTTTTATTTATTTATTTATTTATTTATTTATTTATTTATTTATTTATTTGCAATTCGCTACACAGTGCTTATGTACGTTCGTTGATAAGGGACTAACATCAAAATGTCCGGGGATTTATAGAGAAGCTTTGTTTGAATATTCATGCGTGAAAATATATCTCTCGGTTTTATAACATGGAGAGACACTGTTAAAGTCAACAATACGAAAATACTTAATCTTATGACTTCTATTGTAATGTTTCTTTTTAGGAATAAAGCCGAGCAACGACATGTAATTATTAGTAAGACAAGGGAAATAACTATAGACGTGTTTCCTCACTAAATTGGTAATATGTTTGACTTCCTTCCCTTACGCAATTGCTAGTTTTATGGCATCAGGTCACAATTAATAGTTCTGGTTCAGTACCAACGAATGTAGTCCCAGTCTATTTTTAGAGCATTTATTCCTGTCTCCGTTTGGTGGTGATACAAGAGTTAGATTTAGGCATTCTTGGTATGGATTTAAAGGCAATTGTTTATTCTTTAGAATATGAGCTTATGGTGTGGTTGTCTATGTGTATTTCGGCGACAGTGCACAGTGAGTAATAAGGCCTTAGTGATGATCCGGAAGTTAAATCTGTGTTCCATTACATGGTGTTTTGTTTACAATTCAGCCTCTCAAAAAAATTCAGGTCAACCCTTGACAAGAACTTCACCGTGAAGTCATCTTTGAAGGTATTTTAGATTAACATATGATTTGTATTGATTGTCACACAGTGGAAAGTTCAGTACTGAGAAACAAATGTAGAGAATATATAGTAAAATTAATTGTGTTCTATGGCCTGTCATTATGTTACTCTTCAGCATCGCCTATACGACGGGCGAATGAAAAAGAAAAGACTGATCAAACATCAGACATGTAAAGTATCTAGATGATCTGGACTTCCATGTCATCCAATCAAATCAAACATTTGACGTCCGTGCATGATTGATCAAATCATGGATGTTAAAAACAAAGGAAATAAAGATGATACGTGCGCACTTAGTCTAACCAGTTCCGTCTCACCGTTTGCTTTAACATGTATCTTCATGGATTTGACGGAGAAACATATTTCTTTCTCTAATTGTATTTAATCGCCAACTTTTACCGTGAAAATCAAGATTTAATTCCGATATTCAGTTAGAGAGCTTGATAAATGTCCTTGCTGTGCGTTATTATGTATATTTCTTGCCGTCAACTTAACTGCCCTACACTAAATACAACTTGTGTTTTACCGACTCTCTGATTCTTCTCAATCACATATGACATTATGCAAATAATAAAATAATAAACTTAATCTGATTTTCTGTTTCTCTTTCCTTTGACTTTCCAATATAGTTACGGGCATTTTCTATTATTTAATATTAATCGTTCAGTTTTAATGATCTTTCCACAAAACTATGCACCAGTCTATACTTGAACATTGGTCAAGTCCAACTGGAAACTGCACATACCCAGAAATACCGGCGCATATTACGCAGCCAGATTTGGATCTATGCAGTTTATTAGGAGTAATCAGTAGTACAAAAAAATAGACCCTGATCAGCTGGCGTATTGACAGACGATACACCAGGATCTACATTGATTTCGGTTCGACTATTCTTATAAGCGAGTACAAACGGTATTCATAATTTATAATATACACTATTATTATATTGTATAGTGCAGGAGGAAGTTAAATATAGATTTCGTTTCCTATCATTGAAAAAAGTGATCTATTTAATCTCCAATAAAGATAATCTCTTACCCACTTTTCTTTTGTATCCTTCCTTGATAATTCGAGATATCTTTATTTAGTGCCCCCCTTCTCCTGCTGCAATGACAGATATGTTTGTTTAACATGATGAACATACATACTTACGTACATTTGTTAATCCTTGTTTTATACACTAACCGCCTGCAATATCCTCCACTGACCAGACCTAACACAGAATACATATATTTAGTGTTCTGTGAAATGCGAATACGTCTCTCCTCCTTATTTAGTATTATACGCAGTTCAGACCGTACGACTGGTGTACGTTAAATCTCCAAATTTGTAAACAGATTGTTTTCCATTGCTAAAAGTACCGCAACCCAATTAGAGGCATATAATACAGAATATATCTTTAAACTTCACTTACATAATTATTGAACTAAAGCAAAACTTTCTCCCTTCAATGTGGATCGTTTTGAATATATAAGTTAAAATCTCAAAACGGTTAAATCCATCAGTCCATCCATCCATCCATCTATCTATTTAATATATTGGGATTTTACAAATGTTTTAAGAGAAAGGTTTAGAGGAGTTTTTCAATTAGCTCACTCGGTGAAAAAGAAAGAGTTTGTCGTGCCATAATGTTTTTGTATGTAGTGATTCGGTTAATTCGTCAAATTAAATACATACGATTTCATAAGGTCCCGACCTTATAAAGTAGTCTTGTCTATTTGACCTTCACCTCGTCAATTATTTGTAGTGGATACTAAAACCGTGACTATTTTTAAAAAATGATACTAATAAACATATCTTGTCATGATGGAAAATTCAATTGGACTGGCAATATTGCACATCACTAAAATAACAATATATAGTATTAATTCGTATACGGAGAATTGGGCACTATGTATCAGCAGTCTGGTACCCTGCCTTCTTCAGGAAGTTATGAATTAGACATGCATAGTCTAATCTATATATGGTGACACACGCTGAAACTAAAGGAAATTTACTCCATTTATTTCCTTGGTTATCGAAACCACAATTATCTGTCTTGGAACTGACGTACTCTCACCAAATCTCATTAAATCTTAATATTAATAATCAACTTTGAAATATAAAGAATTCATAAACGCTTAATATGTCTGACATCAATTTAAGACGTTACCATAACTAATAAGTGAATGTGAATATATAATCTGATTATTTAAAATAAAAACAACATTATTGTGCTGCTTGATAAATCTGTTGTATTTAATATATGATCAGCAAAAAAAAAAAAAAAAACTTCATTAGACGGGGAAAAAATCTAAACGGTTTTATTTACGCTGCTCAAAAAGATATAACGTATATATTCGCTTATAAGTAGACTCCAACTGCAAACTGCACAGACCGAGATCTGCCATCGCCTAAGGTGACAGCAGATCTGGGTCTATGCAGTTTGTTAGAGTAATCAGTAGAACAAGCACAATAAAACCCCTGAGCTGCTGACACATTTTGCGACCATAGAACAGGGTCGGTATTGTTTCTAGTTCGAATCTACATACAAACGAATATAGACGGTAAGTAATGATCGTATACTTCATGTATATACAGACAGACAAAGACCACTTACATAATATGCTGCTTAAAAATATATACAATGCATAAAAATAAATTCAGGTAGATATTTTTCCTAAAATAGATTTAGCTCATAAAACTCTTAAATATTTTTTAAAACGACTGAATACAAAGGGAAATATAAGTCTAGAAGTTTTATCGGCTGGAAAAATAATAAATCTGAAAATACAAGGCAACACTGTTGAGAAACAGAAAGAAATATATGTTTACATTGTTA
>JAECUM010039855.1:0-28528 GCA_016617855.1 Megalonaias nervosa | reverse complement strand
CGATGACTAATAACATAACATGTTCAAACGTGTATCTAATCCCGCATTTGACGTGGATGTGCCAGTTCTCAAGGATGAGTCTGTGCGTGATTATCAATATTATTCTTACGATGCTCGAATGCCAAATCAGCGTGGACGAATAGAATTATAAGTTCAAGATACAAGTAGATATTTCTTGCGCGCGGAGGCATTTATCGAAGTCGAAGGTGAACTTGTAAAAACAGATGATACTGAATAGGGCGCCAATGATAGTGTTGGTTTTGTCAATAACGGTGTCATGGCGTTGTTTGACAGCGCCATGTACATGATCGATGGAAGAAATATTGGATCAATTCAAAAAGATGTTGACGTCGCTACGACTATACTTGGTCTTGCGCGATACAGCGACGATTTTTCAAGAGCAGCTGGTCCATCAATGATGTTTTACAAGGATACTTCTAATAATCCCGAATATAGACAATATAATTTAGTACAAACACCGCGTGTTACTGCATCTGATCCACAACCAGCTGGAATGATAGCTCGGCCTGACGCTGCATTTTCGATAATACAAAGTGCTAACCAAAATTTGAACTTGGGATTTTCAGCACGCCGGTCAATGTTGCTGGGAGACCACAGAAGATTTTTTTGCGCGATTCCATTATCACACATCTTTGGATTCTGCAGACACGTACGAAAGGTCATTTTTGGATCCAAACATACGGTTGTACTTGTCAGGAAAGCAACCGACGATGAGGCAATATGGAGACCAGCCGGTGATGCTGGTAAAGTAAATCTAACAAAACTTTCATTTTGGATGCCAGTAATGACTTCAGCGATGACCGTCGAAGATCGGTTGCTCGCTTTTATGAGTAGCGGCGGCAAGTCAACGTTGTTTTGGCTAACAACATCCACAGATGCTATTCAAAGTAACGTTAATGGTTTATTTACGTGGCAAATAGCATCACAACAAGGTATCTTTGCACCGCGACATATATTCGTTGCGCTTCAAGATACTAGACGAGTAAATGATCAAACGCGTAGTTTAATGATATTTGACAAACTCGGTGTTTCCGAGGTGTCGCTGCGAATAAACGGTCATCAAGAACCATCCGAGGATATTTTGTTAAATTTTAATCAAAATCATGTAGCACGTGCGTATCATCGATTGATGTCATTTATGGGGCGTGATCAAAATGTTGATACTGGTTTACAAATATCACAGTTAGATTTTACAACGCTATATCCGATTTATTACTTTTCATTGGAACATTTGGATTTGTTTAGACAGTCCGTCGTTGATATTCACTTTCGAGCTCGTGTAACAAAATTACCTGTTGTTGCAGTTGGTCCACCAGTTGTTCACGGTAGTTACAGAGCAATCGCCGTTATATTATCCGATAAAGCAATGTTACTTGAAGGTGCTGGTGGCCGCATGAGAGTCGTTGATGCTCCCGTAGAGAATATGCAAGCGCTGATTTAGAAATCAAATATATATCATAAATGTCATATCATCATGTTAGTGTCAGTCTGACCCCGGGTCAGATTGAACGATTACAATCGTCGTCGGCATCACGATGCGGAACAAAAATATCATTAAAACATGATCAAATGTCCGGTGCAAATAAATTATCGTTGACCGAACGTCAATTTAAGAGATTCAACGAAGCTAAACACGCCAGTAAAGGAATACGATTAAATCTTTCCGTGGGCGCCATCAAGGATGCTATTAAAACCGGAGGAATATTTCCGCTTCTTGCAGCGTTACCAGCGATGATAGCCGCAGCCGCTCCAGCTGTTGCAAAAGCCGCTACGTTAGGTGCAGTTGGGACAGCTGCTGGAATGGCGCTGAAGGAAGCAACAGGAAAAGGATTTAAAAAAAGACGACGACGACGAGTAGGACGCGGTCTGAGACTTCCAGGGTCTCGACCAAACAACGTTTGGGGGCGCGGATTAAGAATTCCACGGACTCAACGATAGTTCCACTATCAAATTTTGATCTTCTCAACGCCGCTAATCAGTTAAATATAAAGAATTTTAGAGGTGTTTTTATGCGTGATCAATTACCGAAAAATCCGGCACTGTCAGAAACAGGTATTATCAATCTTGATTCATCAACGGGGCCAGGTACTCATTGGGTCGCATATGCCATTAATCCACGTGGAATTATTTATTTTGATTCGTATGGGTTGGCGCCACCAAAAGAATTTTTAAAATATATCGGTAGATTTCAAAATATTCCAATCTGGTATTCAACGCTACCAACACAAACATTAACGGATCCACCAATATGTGGCCATGAAGCACTAGCAGTACTTGATGCTATATCAAGATCAACGAAACCACCTCATAAAGTTGTACATGAATATACATTAAATAATCGCTAATCATATAATGGTAGATATTTACGGAAGATCATCAAAAACCAAACCTCAACAAGCTCCAGGTGAAGACTTACTCTAGCGAGTAACAAAACAGATGAATGATGAATTATCTGACATGCTCAATCTTGCCAACGTTGATCTAAACGAACTTGTTGTATTTCAAAACCGTGAAGGAAAATTGAAGACGAGTAATATTTCAATCAACGATATTATTATTCGTAATCGATTATCGCGAGAAGGTCTCATTGCTGTATATGACAAAGAGGGCAAACTTGTTCCTAGTGTTGTTAGTCCGTCGTCGATCCAAGATAGCATAAGTGAACGATTGTTAAAAACCGGTGATATAATGAACGGAATCATTAACATGAATAACAATAAAATTATTAATGTAGGAGAACCGACGGATAATCTCGATGCTGCAACGAAGAAATATGTAGATGATAAGGAAATTCCAGTAACAACTTCGTTGTCGACGATTAATGATGGAATGACCGCATCATGTACAACTGTTTATGAATTTTCGCAGAAACGTGAACAGAACCACTAATGATTTTTTTGGAAGTCCACCAACCGTTGATATTAAACTCACCGACATTAATACAAAACTCAATGATATTCTCAGTGGAATTCCTAATATCGTTCAAAAAACTAATCTGATTAAAATTTCACACGGACGAGCTAACAATATCGTGTACACGGTATCATCAGGATCATCAACGTGGACACCGCAAAATAACACTATTAAACATACCGCAGAAGTAACCGGTGTGTACAGGTTGTCCGTGTTTAGTTCTGCAAAATTTATAATATTTACTACATTTTCATGGCGTTATTCAACAGATAATTTTTCTGGGACTGTATCTGTATTGTTAAATAAAGATACCGAAGAAACATTTATGCTGGTATCAGACGATAAAAAATTAACCACAGTGTCCTACTGGTGGTGCATAGAATTTGTAGCTGAAACACCTCCGTTGTCTTAGACAGCGACAACAACTAAATTATAATGATAGATGTTAACAGATACAGATACAATCAAGTAATAACATGGCAGAATAAATTAAAAACCATCATCGATAATTATACAGCAAAAATAAAGAAATATCGTAGACGTGCATCCGTCGTTGATGTCATGGTCTACTCGGTTTCTACGCTAGTTGCTGGAACCGGCGTAGTGTTAGCATCGCTAGCGACGATGACAGCGCCGATAGTTGTAACAATCATTGTTTCATCGTCAACGTCGATTGCTGGAATATTTAATATAATCGCGAAAAAGATAAATACGTGCACGAATGAAAAATTGAACGAGTACACGATGAAATTACACACAGCAACGACCGCATACTCTAAATTGTCATCGTTGATTTCTTCGTCACTTAATGATGGAATAATATCCGATGAAGAATTCAGTATTGCAATTAAGATCTACAATGAAGTTTTCGACGACAACGTCGTCAATGATGTCGTGGTCGGTGATATAAAACAATAATAGTATAATAATGTCAACGTTCGATCAACGATCGCAGGAATTATTACAACAGATCGTCACTAATACTGCTCCGGTAAGAACCACAATGATATCAGCGAGTTCAACTTCGCATGAATTCAGTATTAATTTTCCGACCGCAATACCAGCATCCGAGATAGCATTGGCGCAATTACGGGTTTATTATAGTTGGCCGAACATTAGGTCAGCGTCGTTTGCTTCAACCGAATAATTCGTTAGTATTTGCAAATAAAAACAAACCCGATGGAACACCAGACTGGCAAGTAGTTAGTATTCCAACGGGAAGTTATCAAACAGAACAGATCAATAAAGAATTTCAGCGCAGAATTAAATCCATCACAGGAAAAGAATCAAAGATTGCCATTACCGTCCACGAACCAACATTGTCGTCGGCGATTGAAATATTATCACCGGATTACGCTGTTGGTATTTATCAGTATTCGATTAGATCAGTGTTAGGATGGTCAGATATTGCACCTCCATATGAAGGTCCGTCACAAGCAAGCCAAGATGAATTTTTAACAAATAATTTAAAATTCATCAAAATTCCAGATTACCGAAATAATTATCCGTGGGGTATTAATAGATTTTTTACTGATAGACAAGCAGAAATTTCTGATCTAAGTGAACACGGTCGTTTAACATGGGATATGAATATTATCAATATTACAATACCAATCATCGTAGATGAATTTAACCGAGTGTTGACCAATTTCAAAAATTTAATCGTTGATCTGACATATTATTACAGCGATGATGTGAAAAAAAAAAATATCGTAGAAATAATTCAACATCTGAATTTAATATTATTTGATTTTGAATATATTAAATATGTTTTAGTCAAAAATGCGTATAAACATCATAGAGACCCAAAAATGCGGAAGATGCAATTGAGAAAGTTTACGAAGTATATACTAGACGTAAAATCGGCGAATTCAAACAATTAATGATTAATCTTGTTAAGGAAAATTTTCCAAAAATCCTTGAATCATGGAGAAAAATGTCTCCACCAGCGGGTATTCTTCGACACGATAATGATCTATACGGTGGCGGCCGTCATGTCGCCCCGGGCATCGTTAATATCACATCAACGATCGCTGTCAATCTAGTATGTGACGTCGTCGACGGCAATTATCAAGTGGACACTAATAAATCCAATCAGGCCCAGCAGGGGTACATTCTCTACTCATTTACACCTCATGACCCTCCAGGTTATTTGATTGTATCAGAACCGATCAACGTTGTTTATCTGAAATGTCATAGTCGTCTCTTATCACGGATAAATTTCAAATTTACTGACCAATATGGCCACTTGCTCGATCTTAAGTCGGAGTCGCTGGATATAAACTTGTATGTGAGATCTTAGAGCGATTCCGCAACGAGAAACAAAAAAAAAAAGAAATATTACATAATTAATATTTTTTTTACCCCGTGATTTTATCCTTGACGTTGTCAAGGGGATCAGAAATGAATTATTCTGATACAACACTATTAGTTTCGTTGTCACTAGTGACGCGTCACTACAGTCACACTCAGTGACAAAGTCACCGTCTTTATCTTTAGCCAGTAATTCTTCCGCGTCTTCGTTTATCAACTCCGTCATCGCCATGATATCTTTCAGCTGTTTTATACGACCGTGTACGAGCCTTTTCGCTTCGTATTCGTGAGATAATTCTAACCTAACCCGCTCGATGGCCCGTGATAACGGCACAAATAATTTCACCTGCGTATCCGTGATTGCCGCCAGCGATCGTAACATCGCCTGCTGAATTACCTTTATAAATCTATAATCGGCGGGTAAAGTATATCAGAATTCCTCGAAGATGTTCAACGTAGTTGTGTCGAATATGGGCATGGCGGATTATGGAATACCAAATACGATCATCGTAAAGTTGTATCCGTTGATATGGTTGCGTGTTCTCCTGAAAGTTTTCTTGGATACGGAGAATGTTCTGAATACTTTAAAAGATTCGGACATCCGACACATGAAATGACAAGAGTTGCGATAAATGGACCATTACCTGATTTTGATTTAACTGGATTCGCTGGTGTAAAATCATTTAAGTTTTGTAATAATCTTCATCCGATCGTTTATGCGTGGTTTGGTAGACATTTCTCAGAAAAACATTGGGTTCCAATAGTGCTATTACGATACATGCTTGATGCGGGAATCTTAGTGTCGTTGAGCGTAAGTGAAGCTATTGTATTATATCATTCGCAGAAACAAGTTTGGCTACCACAACAAAAGAAACATTCCCTGACAGATCCAGATGAAGATTGGGATAGAATTGATTATGAAAATAAAGTTGCAAAAGATCTCGGTAGAAAAATAATTGGTAAATTTACTCAAGGTGGTTCGAATGATCATAAACGGCATTGTACAAGATTGATCATGGATGATGCTGAGTTAGATTTTATAATTACTGATACAACGAACAAAGGAACATTTATAAGCAGAAGCAATGCTTATTTGTCAGATGGAACCAAACTAGGTACAGTAGTGAGTTATATTGATGGTGAGTCACCGCAATTTACTCATTTAAGATCTTCTATGCTCGCTTACGTTTCTATAAATTTATTATCGATGATAAATAGATTTCCTTGTTACGCTGTCAGAGTTGCTACGGATTCAATTTATATAAATAAAAAATATTTAGATTTGGTAAAACCGTTACTTGGTAGCGGCGAATGGGGATCATGGAGAATAAAACAAGAAAGTATACTTGATTATTCTGAAACACCAGATGTTGATATCAAAGAAATATACTACGGTAATGACAATCAAATACCAGTATCAACATCATCATGTGTATTTGATCCCGTGGCTAGACATAAAACCATTTATCTCAGTGGACCTGGAGGTTCTGGTAAAACAACACATCCGATTGAATTATTTCGGTGGAGTTCTTCAAACTCTGCAGACATGATTGTGTTGACACCTACACACAGACAAGCAAGGGAAATAAAACAACGAGAAGTAAAATCATGTACATACCATAGTTTCTTTAGATGGTGTGGGGATACGTGGACACCTGAGCGAATGGGTGAGAAATATATTCCAAAAATCATCATCTGGGATGAAATTTGTACTGTGTCGGTGGAAACATTAAAAATATTTCTTGATTGGTTATTAACGAAAAATACTGCTGTGATTATGTGTGGCGATCATGGTCAACCACCACCTTTCGTCGGACAATCTCCACATGAGTGGTTAAAATTATTTGTGGATTATTATGAAGAAATAAATGATGATCATAGAGCTATTGATGAACCTTTGAAAGAATTTAAAAGATTAATCAGACTACTGCCAGATAAAATACAATCTGAGATAATGCGTGAAATAATTCCGGAAACTCCTGTAAATGATTTTTGGAATTTATGGAGACCAAATGATTTAATAGTTGCGAGTAGAAAAATAGTTCGCGATGAATTACAAGAAAAATTATTTCTGTTGCACAAGGAAAGATTTCCAACGTTACCTGTACCATTATGTTATCGCACAGCGAATACTCGACGACAGAATATTGAAGTTGAAATTCCGGGAACAAATGAAAAACAAAATCTTGTGTTAAATGATACTGTTTTGGTTGATGTTGATGTTGTTGAGAGCGCGTTGAGTATGAATAACTCACTGTGGAAGCTAGGATATGCTATAACGATTCACTCGTCACAAGGGCTAACTATTGCTGATACAAATATCTGGATTGTCGATGATAGAATAGAATGGTCAAATTTAGTTTATCTCGCAGTATCTAGAGTCAGGAGAATATCTCAACTACATAGAGTTGTCATAAACTCCACAGAAAATAATAATCAAACTTTTAGTGACACCGAAGGTGTTATTGGCGTAATAAGAAAAAAATTATCCGGTTATAAGCAATGTGACAAAAAAAATAATCGCGATTTTGATATCGATGTTCAATTTATTATGACGCTAAAACAACAACAGAATAATCGTTGTATAATTTGTAACTGTCACATGTTGTGGACGTATTCTTGTAATAATCCAAAACAATTTACCGTAGACAGAATTAATAGTGATCTTGGTCATACACGTGATAATGTGATGCTGACCTGTCTTGAATGCAATCGACGCAGGGGTGCTAGTTTACAAAAGTGAACGCGGTGGTAATTGTGTGTCCTCAGGAATTATTTGTAATTGTTCGCGAACAAATCCACGCTGAGGAGCAGTTGAATCCAGTCTGTATATGACGGGTCTACCAGTAGATCTAACCACGCTAGAAATTTTATGTGTAGTCACACTCCAGATAGGATCAGTTGCTCTTTTATACCCCCTTCAAGTTCACCGGGTTCATATAAATATCTTACGGTAACATTACCTAATACTGGTTGAGAGGAAGATTCACGTTGTTGTATTGGTATATGTTTCTTTGTGATCGCATTAGAAGGTTTCATAGAAGTTGCACGAGTAATTTAATTATTTAACGCAGCTATCACACTTGGTAATCTTTTTTTTTTTTTGCAACCCATTCACGAGATCTTGTATCTGTATAAATTATTTCCTTCGCATACTGGTATCCAAATAACCGCTCAGCAAGTGTTCGATTAAATCTTTCAACGATTGCCTGATCACGATGAATTTCGGTGTGTCCTCGTCTGATTTTCACGTTATGTTTTTTCATCAACGATGATACTGCACCGATAAATGTTTTGCCAGGATCAACCTGTAGCAACCGTGGCCATCGTAGACCACCACGTTGATAAATTCGTTCAAACGCAGATGCAACTTCAGTTGCTGTCTTTGTTGACAGTGGTTCCGCTTCTTTATATCTACTTGCAATGTCAACGACAGTTAGCGCGTATTTGCATGTGCGTGATTTACGTCCACGTGTTTTAATAGTATCATGTGGCAAAAACAAAATATCTGCTTGATGAACTTCATTGGGAACGCTGACATCAAAATGTGCATACTGAATTTTTTTAGGTGGCGGTAGATAAATTTGCCATATTGCTTGTCGTGCTAACCACGCTGCAGCAACAGCACGTGAAACCTTTGCAGCTTCAGCGAGTTTACTAATCGCCGCTTTACCCTTCCAATATCCTCTCGGGGAATAATAAATGGACTCCATTATAATAATCATATAATTAATTACCCAGCCCCTAACATGATTTTACCTTTCATACCGGCTTTTACCAGAAAAGCAGCTAATTTTTCTCGAAACGATTTATCTTTTATATTATTTATGGCATGAATTAATTTGATATCGGCGAGATGTCGCTGTTGTAAATCTTTACTTCGATAAGCAATATCATGAACGTAACACGCTTGATCAACCTTGTTTACGGGATATTCTCCAGGTCGCGGTTGATCTTGATCGTCAAGACGAATATCTAAACGAGTCCCAGGCCCACAATAATTATAACCCGGTAGATGTTTTTCCCCGGGATATTTCGCCCACGGTAATCCTGGTAATTTTCCCAACGAAGCAGCAATATCTCCACCTGTCGCTGTGTTTGAAATAAATTTATATTTTTTTGTGCCACACTTTTCACATTTACCTGTCAGTGCACGCTTTTTATTTTTTGTTATTATTGTTGTTAATCCAGTGGTGGACGTGGCTGCCCTGCATCGAACACAGTATAAATTCATATTATTTATTATATGGATATAATTGATTTTTCTGCGACACGAAAACAAGAGCCAGTAAAACATCACCCAGCGCTACCGAATTCTATCAGGATGATAATAATAGGTCTATCTGGATCAGGTAAAACACAATTATTGCTTAATCTGATAATGAGATGGCTCAAGTGGGATAAATTATATTTAGTAGCTCCATCTGTAGATGATCAGCGATGCTATGAAGTACTTACAGATTTTAATGAAAATGCAAAATTGTTAAATGAAGACAGTGACGTTATTGACTTTTTAACTGATATTGATGAAGCGCCATCTGTAGATGATCTGGATGGAAGTATTAATAATTTAGTAGTATACGATGATATCATGTTGGACAAACAATCAAATCCAGCTAGGATATTTTCTCGAGGTAGACATACAAATACAAACGTGATTTATGTTACACAGCGTTATACACAAATTCCAAAAGTAATCAGAGATAACTGCAATATTTTGGTTGTGTTTAACGTAGTTGATAATCATACGCTGCAAAATATTTATTATACTTGGTGTTAAGGTGACATGGACATAATTAAGTTCAAACACTTTTTTTCAAAAGCACAAGCTACCCCGTTTGATTTTATAACAATAAATTTGCACGACCCTAGGTCAAGATATCGTAACGGACTTGATACAATATTTGGATAAAAACCACAGCAGCAGGGAGGGTGGGCTAACAAAAATTGCGTGCACAATTACATAAACGATCGCTCACAAAATTTTATAAACACGGATGTCAAAGCCGAAGTAACAGCGCGAACTAACCCCGATGATTTCATCACTGGTGATCCCATCAGTGACGCCGTCACCGGTGATATCACGGAAAGTTAGAGGTTTCAGTTTGACGTAATTGACCTTCTTTTTTAATTTTTTCGTGTGAAATCTTTGTTTTAGATATGTTTGCTCGAATCCAATTTTGTAGGGTTCACCCTCCCTGCTGTTCTTTTACATATGTCGTGGCGGGGCATTAAAAAACGTCACAGTCGTATTTACTGGGTCAAATCCATTTACATGTGTCATTTTCATACATTAAACAACTTCAGTCTAGTATTTGCTTGGCCAAAGTCATTTACATGTGTCGTTGTGGGGCATTAAAACTCGTCAGAGTGGTCCTTGTTGTGTCAAGGCGCTTTTACGTGTGTCGTTGTGGGACACTAAAACATGTCAGAATGGTACTTGTTGGGTCAAAGCGCCTTGACTATTAAGCAACATTTTCTAACATCTAACCATTTAAAAACTGATTGCATGCTTCAATAAATCTTTGAAGCGTAAATTAATTATGAGTTATGTTCTTAGAAAGAAATATACAGTGCTGTTGCGATTCTTTATTACCATTTGAAAAATATTTGAGATATCTACAGTGTGGTTTTCGTGACCCAAATATATTTGTATTATAGCTTCTTCTGGATCAATCTACTTGCTAAATATTGATGTCTCCATTGCAAAAGTGTGAGGTGAAGTAATGAGGTTCTATAATCTTTATTTTTGACATTCTAACAAGCAATTTATATTAGTATTTAATCGCAACATCTATTTTAAATTGAAAGCGACTGACTGTTATCCTTGCCACTCTTTATAATGACACGTATATCTGAAGTCTCCGTTAAGGTCGATACGGTTGTATTCCCTCGAAAATATTTAACAGTCTATTACACTATGATACAACTTGTCATTAACTGTGATAAAATAAAATGCCTACTTCCATGGCTAGCCATGGCGAATTGTTACGTATATCAATATTTATTTAGCTCTTGCTACATTATTGTGTTTATATTATGAGAAAGTTTTTCATGACTGTAAATTGTAACGGTCATCTGTAATAAAGATATTAGATAGTTCATTTTTGTACACGGGTATACAATTCTTTTTTAAGATATTAATAGTGTAGATAGCGTACAATCTATCAATAGTTGTTGGCGTAGGTTTTTACGATCCTTAATAATAATAATATTAGTAATAAAACCTATTGACAAGTTTGGGGCAATTTCTCATTGGCTAAAGGGGTCATTTGGGTTCACAAACGATTCAAGTTAATTCCCATTTGTTGCGTTAGATTAGGAGGGGTCTTTTACGATGTGTGATATTTGCAAAATATTACTTGGCTAGTAGGAGCAAAATGCGTAATCAGCCATTATGCTTGTGTATAAGTATATGGAACTGGACAGTTTTGCCATTCTTATTTCTTATGTTCTTGTAACATCAGTCTTCAAACGTATTTAATGTTGCATTTACATATTATTTAAGAGGAAACATTTGTCTGGATTATTCATTGGAATTACAAAGTGTTCATTGGACTAAAATTGTTTTTTGAGACTATTCTGAATCATTTAAAGGTTTTCTGGACAATGCCATTTTGATGCATTATGATTGTTGACAAACCTGTACATTCGAGAATCTGAAATTCATTCGGAACATTCGATTCTTTTGGACCTTGTTACGACCATGTAGTTTAATTACTTGTGTGTTAAAATTTGAATTCTTCTTATTTTATTTTTGTATCATTATACTTTATTATGATGATGATTATGTTCACAGGATCTGATATTTTTGAAAGAAACATCGTGTTTATTTAGAACGTAAATATGACTCTCGACTTGCGTAAGCATTATTTTAGATTGCCGACTGGATAAACAACCGGCGTAAACGACTGGTTGTGGCCAAGGTCATTTCTAAGTATACGTGATTACATCTTGTACTGCGATTGTTAGATGATAAAATAACCACGCGTTCTTCGTGCGTGTGCATGAAATGACGTTTTGGTTCGGTTTTTAAACACTCAGGTCCCTGTGAAATAGTCAGAGTCGTTCTTATACCTTGAGAAGAAGGTATTATTTTTCCTTGTGCTGGAAAGAGTTTATTTTTCTTTACATCTGTAGAGCTCGAGATGTGTCTTGTTATAGATGACATCTATAGGAGTTCATCTACTTTTAAATAATAATTTATTTTTCCCTGGAGAACTACACAAGTGGTTTAGGACAAAGACATTCAGTGAAATTCATTCTAAATTGGAATAGTACAGTACAGATTGTGGTTCAACGTGAAATTCTGGACATTTGTGTAAAGACTTCGTCTGACGTCATCGTCCTCCATCTTGGAACGTCATCAAGATTCGAACTGGATTCAGTTAAAAATCATTTAGTGATAGGACTTGTATTTTTTCAGTACTAGGATAAATGTTTGGCTTTTCTTCACAAACCGTAAGTCCTATTTCATATTTTCACCTTTTCACCGTGTTTTCTAGGGAAATAAATTATTTTTGTTAAAACTTACAAAGCTTGTTGTCTTCACTCTTTTCTTTTGTTACTTTTGAACGAGCTGAGATGTAACAACCTGAAATGACCTTTCTAGGATTATTTTGGATTCAGTTCATAATAATGTAAGTTCCTCTTAATTTTCATTTTATAACCTTGATAATTAAATTATTTGTTAAGTTTAACAAAATAGTTTGGTTTTGCTTCTTTCTGTTACTTAGTTTATGACCATAGAGTCGTAACCGAGAATGTCCACGACATGAAATACGAAACTTCGTCTCTCCTTGACCCGGGCGTAGTAATCCAAACTTAGTATTAAAAAAAACAATAATTAAAGTATATGATTTCGTGCTATTACTGTTTATTAAACTTTCAACTAAACACATTAAAAGCTATTACTAGACCCCTTCCAAGGATCCCGTGGAAGGGGTCCAAATATTATACTCCTCTCATGGGGTTTATCACATGGGCAATCTATGTATAGGTACTGAGTTTGGCGAATTATCACTTAGCGGTTTAGAAGGAGATACAGTTACCGACGGATGAAACAGACGGAGTGTGACACAGTATTCTGGCTCCCCAGCCCTCAGCAGGTAAACGTGTGGATAAAAATATCAATGATATACGACTACTGTGCAATAAGTATTTTTCTGTGATATAAGATATCTTTTAAACTTTTTTCTAAATAGCTCAATACTTGCGACAGCAAAAGTATTTTGAATCTATTTGCTGTTTTCACGCCCCACAAATGTCATTTGCAGAATCTAAGATTATGAAATACCAAATGTGGAACCTTCTCCCTATCTTAAACTGAAAAACAAAACTAGACTGAACTTTTTAGCGCCGTTGTAGCATCAACCTATGTATACACAGATTTAATGTAAATGTACTCGACACTTCCATAACAATTGAAAGAAGAAATAAAAATGCAATATAATTAATCACGTACCTAATGTTGAGATACTTTTAAAAAAAAAGTTAAAATGAATGTTGGCTGCTGCCATTATACAATTATTGTAAAATGTACCCTTTCTCATCAATGTTGTAATGTAAATTTTTCATTGCTTTTGAATGTACAGAATACATAGGAGTAATTGAATATGTCTATTTCGAAACAAAGAATTAAATATATTTAAGTAAAACCACACACACACACACACACACACACACACACACACACACACACACACAACGGCTGAGTAGTTTATTTTTAAGTTCAATTAAGTAAGAACCTTGAAAACGCCATTTAAACGCGGATTATACAGTTTGCACAGCGTGTTTTTCCGTTGATACTTCAGTGAACGTGAGAAAATGAAATGGTCACACCTAAGTAAATTTATGAACAGATGTGCTTGACTTAACATGACGTTTTATTATTCATTAAACTGTTAAATGCTCTTTATTCATATGCAGGTTGTGTATCAATTCGTTGATAGAACTGCAAAATGAAGCAAGCAGCAATTAAAGCTAATGGGCAAGTGGGAGATCTTGTTACAACTTCTTGTCGGAAATTGACGACTGGAGTGAAATATTATCATTTGGCATGCGAGAAGGCATCACTTCCGCTGCTCAAATTTAGCCTCAGGACTATCATTGGTGACGTCAGGGAATGATTTTAATTAAGGCATCGGAATGACAATGTCTGTAACAAAATTTGCGTTGTAGAACGTCCAGCAGAAGAATTTTAGGTCATATACATGGCAGGGAAAATATGTCTAATTTTCGTTTCTATAGATCCAGTGTTGAGCTGCTTAATATACACACACGAGCGAAGAGAAAAACCAGAAATGGGGTGGGGGCTGTGATGTCATTAATTTGTTTTCATCTCGAACAATATACAATTATTGTCTTAGCTTATGTCAACTCTGAGAACTTTTGTCATATCAAACAAAACAAAATGATACTCACATTTCCCATATTGATTCAGAAACCTTTTCTTTTTCCACGCTCTACATCATAATATTTCGTTGAACTTATATACAACAAACAACTGTGCTGCATTTGCTTAACTTTAAAAACTGAGACAGAAGAATTCCTCTATAAGTTAATATCAAATATACCAAAAGGGATTGGAGATAATGTAATGACGATTTTACTTCTCTCTACTTCGGTCGTAATACAATATTACTGATATTTTTGAAGCCATTCCCAGGGAGAAACTAAAACTTCAGACAGATGAGCTTCGAGTAAACTGGTATTTTATCACATAGTAGGTAGAGTTTTCCTATAGTATGTGCAAGTTCATATTTTTGATATTACAACACGTTAAAATAACACTTTATGTGATTCTGATTGGTCCAAATAAGTCCATGAATTATTACACAGTATTTTCTTTTATGGTTGGTTGCTATCGTGGGAAAACATTTTTAACCCCGCCTTCCAGAATGTTTTGTTTTCAATGAACATTTTTGGCCGCCACTTTTCGAATCGACTCGCGAAAAGGATTTGACGAAAATTGTCCTTGTCTGCTTCAATATGACTAATTTACCCCACAGGGATTTGTTATCTCATGTATAACATATCATAAGATGAAAAATGGCTAAAACCACGAGACAAAAACAAAAACAACAAGTAAAACTATGGGTATTACTTGTATGGGGTGGGGGTTGAGGGAGGCGGTATATCTGTAGCATGGAATCCACCCTACATACAAGCGTGGTTTAAATATTAACTGACAGAAGTAAATAAACTCACCTCTGTTCACAGAAGAATGTGGACATAAACCGATCTCCAAACTGACAGAAGTTTGTCCAACCACTGCATATTTCGTGGTAATTTTTGATGCAATTCCGAGTCAAAATGAAATTTGTTTACATATTCTGTAGTATACTGTTCCAAATCAAACACTGCAAATATCAGGTCACAAATACATTACTGTAAATATAGGAATTTCTGCATTCCGTAAGCCTTCTTTGACATGAATATCGCAATATTTATTTTCAATGCAATGTTTAGTTGTGAAAGTGTTATGTAAACATAGATCGTCAACTGTACAGGTTGTGCATCAAATAATACAACATCAGACACATTGGACATTCTGTGTTGAAAAACTATTTTGTCCTTGCAAAATGTTTTGTTTATTGGGGAGGACGCTTGATCTTTGATTTATAGTTTGTAAGAAAAGTATAATCTACTTTTAAACGTCAATTCTAGTTCAGCTTTGGTTGGGACTACCTTTTACGCACAACAAACGAAAGGTGCATCGTCTGTCAGAATGAATGAAATTATTCATTCTTCTTTTGTAGCTAAATAATTTCCACTGAAATAAACACTATGCGATAAAAAGAATCTCAAATGGGTAAAGATTTAATATTAAATTTATGAAACTCGTTGAATAATGTCCAGCTATTGCGAGCCTTGCGGAGCAAAACCTGGACATTATTCAACGAGTTTCATAAATTCAATATTAAAGCATTACCCGTTTGAGATCCTCAATCTACCAAACAAACATTTATGAATTTCAGGTTCAATAGATCCTAGCTATCCGCATTACTGTAATATTATTACCAGAGAAATTCCTGAAGCAACCTTTTATGTACTGAGATTATGATTTCCAAGTTATTGGTATACTAAGTTTTAAGCAACGGCGGAGTTCAACATAGGGACGCGTGTCATCGGTCGCCTCGTTCATGGTCAACTCCAGACACGGAGATTGTAATAAAGAAACAGGTCTAAGACACATGCACGGTATTGTAGAAAGAGCAATTGAAATTCTATTCCATTTTTTTTTTTTTTTTTGTATTAGTAAACAAAATATAGCGCTTTATTGAGAGAGTTAAGAATAAGCAATATGTATGTATTAATTGTAGTTTTACATGTGGAAGAAAAGTCAGCTACAAATCTGTTAAATATTTCTAGTTCTATCCGCGAATGAAATTAAATATAATTTATTGAGAAGAAAGTGGATGAGCATGATGACCTTATTTAGACTATCATCGAATAATCGGAAGGGGTGGGGGATGGGCAACGTAATGCTTGCTAAAATGAAATGTCAAGACCGGGTACTTTTTTATAAAGAGTGCGGTTTATATAAAACAACTGTCCTTTGTATTTTGTGGATTTTACTAATTTTGGCCTATATTTTTGTATCAGTTTTAGGATACCTAAACTTACTCGGCACTGTCTAGCAGTTAAATTCTATACCTACCGTTAACTTTTAAAGGAAGGCCAAATCTCGATTCCTATGTGATATATGTGATAGTTTTAATCTTGCATGCTTAATTAGAGAGCCTGCACGTTTTATGAAGGGACGTAATTCCTCTGGCGTTGATCTCATTCTTACAAATAAACGAAACCATTCCTTAAACGTGACAACTGATAGTAGTGATTTTAATAATTTGGTCTTTACTCAGTTATACGACATTGTGCATTCTGTAACCAGAATAAAAAACAACAAAAAAAAAAAACAAAATCGTACAGAAGCTTCAGAGATTTTGATGTGGTAGACTTTGTAAATGAATTACCAATCGCTCCGTGTACTGCCCTGTCTTCCAGTATTGATTCAGAATTTGTCAGCTCTCTGACTATGAAAGTTTGAAAAAGTTCAGTGTGTTATAGACAAACATGCTCAAATAAAACATGCACACCTGCGTAAGAAATCAACAGAAAGCTAAGCAAAGCTTTATATGTTATACATATGTTGTTCACAAAATACACGCCGTAAAGATCATGCAATGTCTGAAAAACTATAGGAAGCAGAAAAATTTGGCAAAGAAATTGAAAAAATAAGTATCTGAGAAGTTACATTTAGAAAAATGTTCAGGGGGCACTAAATCTGGGAACGTTTGGTCAGCTATTAAGCCATTTGTTTCTAATAAATGACCCGATGGTCAAGATGAGAACATTCTTGCGGAAGGTACAAAGATTGTAAATAATGACAGAGATATGTGAAATCTTCAATACTTTTTATGTAAATGTGGCATTAGACATTGGAAATAATTTTCCTTTTGACCCTTTAACTCATTAGTGTAGCAAGGACAATAGTAACATTGAAACGATTTTTTAATTCAAGCAATTTAACCATGAAGAAGCGTATCATCTGATAAGAAATTTACTTTATAAACAAGTATTGGAGGGGATCAAATTCCTGTTAAACTGTTAAAGGCTGGGCCACCAATCCTTGTGAGCCATATTACAGATCAAATCAACAAAACTATACAATCTAAAAGTTTTCTGATTGTCTGAATGAAGACCTGTCAGCATTTAACTCATCATATCCAAACTGTTTGAGAAATATATTTTTTGAGAATCCTTTTAACAAACATTTGGGTGCTTTTCCTAAAGGTCACGGATGTCAAACCACTCTATTACGTTTGCTTGAAGACTGGAGGAAGACTCTTGACCAAACCAAATATGCAGCTGCGGTGCTGAGGATTTACCCACGACTTTTGAATGTTTTCCTCGTGATATTCATATTTGCAAATTAAGGTCTTACGGTATGTCAGATGATTCAGTTTGACTCTTACTGTGCTATATGTCGTATCGCAAGCAGCAAATCAAGTTTGCAGGATGTCTTGAGTTGTTGGACTGAAATTCATAAAGGGGTTAATAATGGATCGATACTCGGACCATTGTTTTTAATGTTTTTATCAATGGTATCTTCTATTTTATTACATAGAGCTCTTTATATGACTATGCCGATGATAACACTTTGTCTATGTCATCACCAGATTCTGACACTCTGATTAACGCATTTGAAGCGGCGTCCAAGATTCTTATTAACTGGTTGACTGTCAACAAAATGCAAGCTAACCCTGAAAATTTTCAAGCATCGCTACGGGTAAAAAGACATTCAGTATTAAGCCTGTACTAAACATATGCAGAACTATCTTAAACTGTGAAGAAATTGTTAAACTACTAGGAATTTACCTTGATTATAAACTGCAATTGGGTACACATGTAAACAAAATAATATCTAGGGAATCTTCAAGAAAACTATCTGTCTTGAAACGTGTTCGTCATTAGTTAACTCGACACAACAGATTGACAATTTTACATGCATTGATCATCTCCAGTTTCAATTTATGTTCCTTAGCCTGGCATTACTGCAGTGACATGAACAAATAAACTTATATACTTGAAAAAATGCAAGAGCATGCTCTGAGATTTGTGTATGTTTTCACATGCGGCTATCATAAACCCTTACTTATGGCAAATGTGCCACCCATAAAGGTACGCCTACTTCGGGTTATGGATCTAGAGACCTTCAAAATTCTGAATAAGCGTGCTTCCAGATTGCAATGATTTAATATGTTTCAAAAACAATTAGTATAATTTTAGATATTCACTTATTGTTAAATGTCCTAAGAATGAAAACCTCAACAGCTGGCAAAAACCTTTTAGATATTCAGCCGCCATTCTATGGAATGAGTTACCAAATCACTTTAGAGAACAATCAATTTCAAATTCATTTAGATCTTTAATCCTATTCTGGAATGGTAAAGACTGAAAATGTAATATCTGTCAAAAATACATCCTCCACGATGATGACGACAACTAATGTTTGTGTTAGAAGTTTTGGTTTATCGGTCCTTGTCCTATGTGTCTAGTGTCCTACTGTTAGCTCCTTTCTTTTCTAAATAAAGTGGAAGCTGCATTGCAGCATGTGTTTAATTCCTTATTTGGTGCTTCTGCATTGTAATTTAAATTTCAAATTTTGACTATTTTTCTAATTATCGTAAATTGTGGTTTAATTGATCCAGATACAAAATTCACCTTTAATGACAGCCTTTTAAAATGTTTTGTTGGACCATGTTTCATGTGTTGTGTGTTCTGTCCAATTGTATGTATTTATGTATTATACTTATATGTATATCCTGCAAATTATGCTTATTGTAATTACTCATTTGTTTTGTGTAGTGTCGGTACAATGCTCATTAGTACTTATGTTGAATTGTTGTTTTGAATCGTGCCAACAATAAATAAATCCTATCTTGTCTTATAATGTTTCGCCGCATAACATATCATTTTCATCGTTTGTAAAGTTTACTCTTGGATAGATCAAACATTGAATGCAAGCATACTTTGCCGGTATTACATCGACAGTATATTAACTTTCTAAAAACATTAATATCAGTGTTTATGTGTCTCGAATCGTCGAATATTATCTATATAAATAAGACAATAAGAAGAATAAGACAGTGATAAAATATAGCTAAACACTGTCTAGCCCGTTGTATTGACTAACTTGTGTGACTTTTAATGTTTAAATATTAGTTGTCTTACTTTATTTTAAAAACAGGTATCTTGGGAGAGCTTTTGAAATATTGTGGTTTACATTTTGTAAGCAGCGCTATTAATAACGCTTGAGACAGATAGTTGTGCTATATATTCTAGTATGTAAATTAACGATGAAAAATTCTTGACATTCACAGTGGAAACATGATTCTAAATATTAAAGGTTAGTGAAGATGGGACTAAAAATATTTTCTCAAAATGTGCACAGAAAATTCGGACCACTGGTATCTTGCTTCATTAACTCAGCAATTAGTTTATGATACATTTTTCTTGTTTTCCCTATCATTTTCATCCATTTTATCAAATGTTTAGCTGATTGTGTTACAGTCGGATCTCTCTTCTCCTCAAGTACACTGTCGAGAAGATATTCCTCTACCTGACTGATATTTTAGATTCGAGATTTTATTATAGCCCTTATTTTTTTTACAGAGTTTCTGAAAAGTAGTGAAAACTGAAGTCCCTGAAGAAGCAACTTGGGTTCCAATGTTTTCTTCCATTTTCTATGGTCATTATTGTACACCCATGCCTATCATACAGAAATGTGCTAGATACAACCCACTAAAGATGAAAAAGCAATCCAAAAGACTTTCGTGCTGCACAATCAGTGAGTAATTACTTCACAAACGCAAACGTTTTGAAATGTGCTAGATACAACCCATTAAAGACGAGAAAGCAATGCAACGGACTTTCGTGCATTACATGCAGTGAGTAATTACTTTATAAACTAAAAATTTTTTGAAACGTTTATACCGACTATGAGACGCAGATTACCTCCCTTTGTTAGAGTCGTGGTCCAGTGTGCGTCGTAATTACCTTAGGATACAAAATGCATATCCACATATAAAACAAATCACATTTTCCGTTTGTACATATCAAGACTTTTCAGACAACAAATTTGTTCATTATGTTAAAAACAGTGTAAATTTACCATTACAGCAGACTCTCAAATTGAAACAAATTCCTTGATATATAATCAAAACGAAAATATAGAGAACAACTACGTAGAAAGTTAAGAGGAAATATTATTTTGGCTATGAATACACATTATAAAATTAACATTAATTTATTGTCACATCAACTATTATACAAACTAAAGAGACAAAATATGAAGGCGGAATATTCAATATTATAAAAAGAATGAAGGTCTCGGATTCGCAGAAATATTAGTATATCTTCTTTTAGAAGAAACTTACCTCCCTATGAATACACTTTACACAGCAGTAGGCTTCAATTGATAATCGTTTCCATTTATCTATGTAGCACCGTATGTAAGCGGTCACATATACAGTTTATGTAAATGTTTCAGCTTTTCCATTGTTCTCTTCCGTCTTTTCTTCAAACGGCATTGTATAATTTGTAGACCTGTTTTCACCGGCGATCGTGGCTTCAGTATGTGACTAATGAAAACATTTTTGTTGTTGTTCAGATTCATATAACTCGAAAGAATACATTGCATTCACATGATCGACGTCTAGACCGTCTTGACTAGCAAATTCATTACCATAATTTAATACATAATACACCAATTATGTTCGATATCGTTTTTAGTCTATATTTTCCTTATATTTGTCTTATGAGTTGATCTGAAACTTTTATCATTGCGGTTTCCTTTTTACTGTATTTGTGGTACTCATTCCAGTAAGCTGTTTTCATTTTATTCTAATTTTCACATTTTCTCTATGGATCTGTCTGCTTATCGATGCCATCACTCTTTTCAGCAAGGTTTGCAATAACTGCTAGTACAGTCCAACGCACGTCATTTGTTTTTAACTTCTGAACGTATAATTCATGGCTTTAGTCGATCTCTTTACCCAATAAACTTTGTCTTTATTTTTCACTGTTCAAGTAACATTGAAAATTACTTACAGCCAGACTTTATTTTCATGCAAATTGAAATTGATATAACATACAAGCTCATGTAACTTAAAAAAAATTGAAAATCGAAATGAAAACAAAATTGAACAATATATAGATCGCGTTGTTGAAGTTGTTTTAGATGTCAATTGTTCCACCAACAATTATGTGCAATGAACAAAGTACAAAACTAATTATTCCATGTTCGTATTCAACTACTTGATAGGACATGGATGGACTTTTACAGATGAAACAGTTAAAATTGTTCAGGCAAAATTGAAATTAAACATGGATGTTGTGGAGCTAATTATTCCAGTTTCATTAGTCTATTCAAAATTGACTACATAGCAGTATATTGAACTATTGTGAGAACTTGAATACAGTATTATTGATGTCTAATAATGAAAGCAATATAAAGTTTTGAAATGGTTAAGTGTTAGTATAGCGACGGTTTAAGGTTGAATGGGATTAACCGATATATTCGATGTTGCAGCCATAACTCTTCCAATCTAGTTCTTCCTTTCACTTCTAATGGGTTTAGTGCACAATTCATAGGATTTGTAGCAAAAGCTTTTAAGTAAAACATGAAATACAACAATGTATTAAAACATAATCAAATATTAACAATCAGTAGTTTGAACAGTATTGATGACATATTAAGCAAGGCATTAAGTGACAATGATATCAATCATGATGTGTTTTCTAATTATCAGCTAATTCAGCCATGAGTTGTTTTCTATTTATCAACTAGTGCAACCATGAGGTGTTTTTAATTATCAGCTAGTGCAGCCATAAGGTGTTTTCTAATCATCAACTAGTGCAACAAATATAATGTACAATTACGCAACAAAACCAAAAAAAAATCACTAAGAAATGTTTGGAAACAACAAATTTATGCTTTGCAGAATATATTCCGTTCCATGTTGGAGAGACATAATCCATAGATACAAATTACAAGTACATACTTTAACGGCGGGAAGCTATGTTTTTGGGACAGCTCTTGATATTTGTTACAGTTTTCCTGTATAAATAGAAAGCTATACTGCACTCTATCCTACAAAAAATGAGACCCAAACTACGATGAATACAGACTTCCCAAGAAAGAAGTCAAGTCTGTCTCAACAATTGTATTGACAGAGGAATTGTAATATATCTTATGTATTATAGAGAACAGATTTTGTTTGGTATTACAATATTCACACTGAAATAAGGAATGAACCCATACTATTTAATTTGCTGGCGATTTTTAGAACCTGGAGATGTGCATGAATAAAGTCAAAAAGGGAACGACTTTTCTTGGGCACATCTATAAAACAATCAGCACTTGTTTAAATTTCAGAAATAACTGTAAAATAATGATGATTCTGTTAAATTAACTGCTGTATATACTAGATGGTATCTATACAAAAACGTGTTGAAATACGAAAGACTTTAAAAGATAATGACAAGTATGATATCAAAGAATGGAGGGAGCAACATGACAATATCACACTATCAGATCTTAAAAAATACAACTAATGAAAACAGACAAAAATAAGTTAGAAACGCAGGATTTGTTCACACAGAGATTTACAACCTTGTATTGCATTGTGCAAACAACTTGTCAAGCTTTAGGAGTAAAGGTCAATGAAAAGGGCCAGTGCCTAACATTCAACAATATTTACCACACGAAGAGCAGATGCTTTCAAAATCAATATAGAGAAGATAAGAAATCTCTTGATAACAATTGCACTTTACATATTTCAAATGGAACAGTTACAGAGCGATTCTAATAATGCAATACAAGGAAGCGGTCAATAGTTACAGAGAGATTCAAATAATGAAATGATACGAAGCAGTCAGCAGTTACAAGGACATTATTTTAATGAAATACGACGAAGCGGTTAACAGATTAGATGAAAAGATTGAATGATTTTCTCGCGAAACTTACAGGCCCAAACAACAAAATAATTTCTATTAACAATACTCTATCAAAGTTGAAAAAGAAAAAAGGAGATAACTTGTACACCCACCCACCCACCCCAACTGAAAACGACAAAATGAAACTTGCATTAAATGGTTGAAGTGATACGGTTAAAATCGAAATAAACAGGAACAAAAGGAGACATTCTAAGCCGAACTGAACCATTAAGTAGACATAAATAGTCTTGCATTGTCGTTCAGAATGGATGAATTATAATCACCAAATGAAATCGATCATAGTGAATAGAAGTTTGATGAACAATCATATCTAGTATGCCATTTGTTCATTGAATGAAATCAGGTGTATCGTTATTTAGCTGTTTTTGGTTTACCCGTAGCCAATCCTGTCTTATTCAAAGCAATTTGCACACAGTAGATTAATGTGCCAGCCGATCAAAAAAAAACCAATTGAGAATTACACACAATTTTCAATAACATGATTTTTGAACCTGTAATATGGTTTGGCTGCAAATTTAATGATTTTCATATTATTAAATAGTTACACAGCAACATTCTGGTTAATTCTCTTGGCGTTGTAAATGACCAATCATATCGGATGTAAAATAAAACCTGAAAACAGTATTGACCATTGTTACTTTTAAATTCTACAATAGACAATAACTCTTTTCGACAGATAGTAAAATGGTGTACGCAGTGGCACATTCTTTATGGTGCCGGACTCTTAATGTTCGTGCTCATCTCGCACATGTTTGGATATTTTAAATATATGCAGCAGCAATGACTATTTGAGGAGCAAAAACTAATGGTCTAGCATTTAGAGAAATCGACTTTCTATTCCGATTATTGTATCAAAATGGATCCAAAATAAGAAAAGAAAAACATTAAGATTTTAAAATCCATGAACCAATTACGGAAAAAAATGAATATTTCAATTAAAGTCAAGATCCTGGATTACCTAAAGGAAAGGTGGATAGAAGAACGCTTGGTTACTCAGTAGTTATACAAACTAGATGATACTTTTCATTTATATGCATCTTATATAACAACTGATGCGTCTAGTTATCCAAAATACAATGTCGAAGAATCTCAAAAAGTCAAGACAACCAACCCAACAGTAAAGTTGTTCCCGTATAATAAATAAGCAACACATAGATCAACTAACGTTCAATAAATATCACCTGCTGATAAACAGACAAGCCGAAGTATTACATTTATTTAGTTTCTGATACTCATTCATAATAGTAGGTTAAAATCGATTATGTTTGACATAAATAAGTTATACCTTTGTATATATGTATCTGAACGAAGCTCATAAAATGAAAATTTGTCTAATGATTATTTGTGAAATGACTATGTTTTGCATGAAATGCGTTAGAAATAATTTTGATTACATCTCTACCTTCTGTCCAGCTTTTCTGTACACCAAACGATACAATAGAAAGTGGTTTTTCAAAAACAAATTTCATCGAGATAAATCTTTACGATAAATAAAAAAAGATCTTTAAGATAAATTAAATATGTCGTTGGAGTTACTGGTCGATGTTTACCAGTGTAACATAATCTGCTTGTCATAGGTGCTTTTGGAAATTTAGATGACGAAATAAAGAGTGCAACTCACTTATCTTGTACATACCGTAATTGCAGTATGAGTGATCGAACAAACGGTATAGCTCTGTTACAAAGGATGTCGGTAGCAAGTTAAGGTGTATAATGGTCTTCTACAGCAAAGACAAAAAGCAATGGAAACTGTCTTGATTGAAAATAACCCCATCAAAATCGATTTGCAAAGAAAGAGACGTTATAGATAAGATAAAACGGAAAAAAATAATGACACCCTTTATCAATACAAGATACTTACGTATCCGTACGGTAACGTATTTATGTTGTCAACCAAACAACTCTTGAAGTCATAAATAGACATTGCAACTGCTCGTGTCGTTTTCATGCACCTCATGATTGTATCGTCTGAATAAATTTATATTGTCATCGCGATTTAATAAACAATTTCTATATATTTGGAATTTCAAATTCTGACCGATTCAAAGTCATTTTCTTGTCTTTATCAGTCCTAGATGAATAATGTTATGATCTTAGTCAACACAACTCTCTAATTGCAACACCGCTCGACTCATCATTGAAAACTCAAGGAACTTTCTTTGTAATTTACGGTAATCCAGATATGTTCCTTTTTCTTGGTAGAATCATAAGACCTGATGTCACTGAGAAATAAATAATTTATGTCTCACCATGGTTACAAAATAAACCAATTTAAATGGTCTCATTTTATCACCGTATATCATTTTTGGTCTATTTGTAGTAAAATTAATTCGTCAGTAATTTAGAAAACATCCATTGTACATTAGCTTGGTTAATTATATCTTTTATTCAAACCTGCTAGCACTAAACCATCGTCAATAATTGTTCTTATTCGGAAAGAGAAATCTGACATTTGACTAATTAATATTCATCTACGCTTATTTTGACTGTTCTTCGTTACCTATTATCTTCCATATGTTCCACCAAACACATCATTATGATATCGCTGTTAATTGCTTTTCATCTTACACTTGTGTGTAGTTCTGTATAATATTGTAACCGTTTCTCGATCAAACATGACAAATCTGCACATATTTCTCATGATTAGACTCAGTTGTATAACAGATTCATCTTTCTGCAGAGAATGGAATATTTCTTTTTGTTTTTCAATGGACAAAAGACAGCTTAGTTTTGGTGTCATTCATTTTTTAATCATTTCACAAGTTCTGTCATTCTGAAAAATCATTTTCGTCTGCAATTCATTTCTATGGAACTTATGGGTAGTAATTAAACTAATTATACTAGTATACTGAAATCTCCAGCTCTATTTCTGAAATACGATTTTCGTGTCGTTTGATATTTCGTGCTGTTGTTCTTCTATCTGTATAATAATTTCATTAGTTGCCCATCTCTGAATGTTACTGGCAAGCATTGGTTGATGTTCCAGCCATAAAGACTATTGTTACTGGTTGTATATACTGAACAACTTTGAACTTTCATCTTCTTTTGCTTGTCGCAGCAACATTCCTAATTTGCTTCAACGTATATGTGTGGTATCATGCTAATTCCACCTATTAATCCTCTTTCGATGATCAATAACATACCAGCAGTTTGTCAGCAGTTCTAATTCAATAACTGGTATCCGCGTTATATAATAGTTCCGGTGTACTGTAATAAACTGCATGGTCTTGTCTGTAAATTCGCTTACAGATATTTCTAAACTCTCTAAATCATCCTGCAGCCATCTTCCGTTACATAATAATCATACCAAGTATTGGACAGTTAAAATGTTCCATAACATTAAGGCCATTGTTTGAATAACTTAGACTTCAATAGAGTATTGGTTTGTATTGTAAGGTGTTTCGTTCAATGTTCCAAACATAAGGGATTAATTCATATGGGTAGAATTGTCCTTTCTCTCATACACAGGCTGAATATTGTAGTGTTTCCCTATATTTGCGATCGCTAAGGTTTCTTACCTAGTCTCTCAACAGATTGTCCCATGAACCTAAATCTCTCTATGAAATTTTCTGGCATTTTAATTCATTTATTTTCCTTCATTTATGAACGTATAAGTTATAAACTACCATATATCCGGTCGTTGATCGGTATGTTTTTCTTTACTTTTTCATCTGGATAATTTCGACACGTGTCTAGATAAATACGTGACTGTCATAAAAAGAAGCGTTATGAATGAAGGACAGTATATATGTTAAATATTTGTTACTCAGATGGCTTTTATTATGAACATGGCGTCTACATTTGCTTTTTAAATGACCATCACACCTTACTTTGTTATCAGTTATTTATTTCCCGGCACATATCTGACGAATTAAAATGGTACACATTGCTTTTGGCATGATATATGCCTAACAATATATTCTCCAGACTGTCTGCCGTTGCTTGTCAGTTTCCCTTTAACTGATATATCGATCATTTCAAAATACCAATACAATATAAATAACTTCAATTTTTCCTAATGCTTTTAGAATTTGAAACCTTGTAATTCTTCAGACATTATATCTATCGATTCATCTACATTGGAACATAGTCTTTCCTGCTCTGATAATGTATTATGTTGTACAGATAAATATCAATCCTTTTTTACCAATGGTCTGTCCTTTATATCACTTTGCTGAAATAATCATACTGCTTTCAAAACTACCTACCTATCACATACTGACTTAAGATTATTCACTTGTTTTATTTATGCATTGCATAAGTTTTGATTTTCAATATAATAAAGATCTGAAAATGTATTATCTGAAGCCGACTGCGGTAAAAAAGTATTATCCGAAGTTGACAATAGAATACAAACTCGTGTAAGCAATATGACCGTGATAGTGGCGTAATAGTTTCCATCAGGTGTGTGTGTGTGTGTGTGTGTGTGTGTGTGTGTGTGTGTGTGATTTGGATTTTTAACGTAGCTTTAACAATTTTTCAGTCATATCGCTACGATGTCTGCAGTGTGGCAGTTTATAGTGATGTCTAGCACTGGGGTATCATGCCGCAGACATGTAGCATGATGTCCCACCCAGTCACATTATCCTGACACCAGGCCGACCAGTCCTAACACTGACCTCTTAATGCTGAGCGCCAAGCGCGGCAGCTGTTAGTACCATTTTTGTAAGTCTTTGGTATGACTCGACCGGGGATCGAACCCACGACCTCCCGCATCCGAGGCGGACGCTCTAACCACTTGGCCACCGGAGCGGTT